>CAXHUL010000379.1:0-54534 GCA_964019695.1 Loripinus fragilis
TGCCTCTTCCTCACATTGCGAGGATTGGTCTGTAGTGTCTGATTGTGGCATTTCTTGGTGATTCTCGTTTACTGTTAGATATTTCACATATTAAAATAATACCACACAAAAAAGCCATTCTATGATATGATTTCTAAATTCCAAGTTGGACTTAAATCTCTCTTGCGTCAAGGACTTTCGGAACCTGATTTCTATGGTGACTTGGTGTATAAATTGAAGAAGATTTTTGGCTCTAATAATTTTTCAGCGCAGTTCATTTAAATAATTTCACATTATAAAAAGATTGGCTATAACATTAATGTATTGCAACAGACAGCATGCTTGGTGGTCAACCCAATCACGGCTGGCAACTTTGCTTTCCTCTTTAATTGCATGCCGGTGGGTCGGAGTTCAGACTCTATGATGGTTCCGACTTAAAGACATTTCTATTGATGAGATGGTAGGGGCCTGATGCTTTTGCTGTTTGTCAGGCCCACCAGGGTTTACCTGTTGGATTTCTTAGTTCCGGTATTCAGTTTTATTTACTGTTGAGTCCTTATCTTTGCTTTTTCTCCTTAATATGTCTTGATTTATATATTTTAGGAGATGATGCATGATAAGTTAGGGGTCTTTCATGCAAACCAAATATCTATGTATCTTGATCCACAACGAATTAAGGGTTAGGTTGTCACCGTTAAACCGGTTTAAGCCCTCCAGTAAACTATTTTACTGACCGTTCCAAGGTGGTACTTCTTTTATGGATCTTTTATGTTTTAGTTCTGTCTTGTGTTTTCTATGTCTTTGTGTGCGTCTGTTTATATGTGCTTTGTGGTCACCTGCTGGGAAAGGGCTGACCTCTTGGCTCTCGCTTGTGGTGTCTAACTGTGAGTTTGTCACTTTCCCATTGATATCCTGGGTCAGGTGTGGCACTCGATTGTATCGATTCCTGGTCTTTGCACCCTTACTTACTTTTAAACAACGGCCCAAGATTTAAACATAGTTAATTAGATTTGAGATTTAAATATAGTTTGGATATTTCTCAGGGTCCCTGAGGGAATTTTAGGAGTGTACGACTCAATATAGCGAGTCGGGTCAGAAAAAAAACATGAATCAAACATTTAGACTCAATCATTGCAATATTGTTTTTATTTCAAACCTCCTCCATATATAAATAGCATGTATATATCAAGAATAGTATAAATGAGTCACTGATCTATGTTCAATTAATCTTTATACAATTGACTAATTTTAATTACGGCCAAATAAAATATGCCTGTGTTTAGGTTAATTTCCAGGTTTTCTGGGAGAAAAAAAAATAATACCCTGCCTAAATTTTTCAGACCCAATACCCGAAACACACATATTGTTTTATTTGGCCGTACACTCTTAACATCTATTTAGTAGGAAAGTTTAAGAATTTGACTTAGTGTCCATTCTAGATTTTCAATCATCTTGCTGAGGCAGAGAGAGCTGGCAAATTTACTTTAAATCATTATTGCTGCCATGTGGCTGTTCGTGTTCTCTGTCTTTTCCTCTCGGTGCCGCGGGTTAGTCTGTGATTATGGCCTTTCCTGGTTTTACTCGCTTGTTTTAATTCCTAACGTACAAGACTTATTTTCTACATTCACCCATGCACGAATGTACCTCGAGTAAAGACTTCAAAAGGTCTTTTTTAAGGTAGTCTTCCTATGACGTTGTATATATTATAAATCCTCTCTGCATGGATCAAAGCTTGTGACATATAGTTTTTTCTGCTGTCAGCAAACTTAATAATATTTTTACGTCTGTTCTATTCAACACACCGTCCGCTTTATATAAGTGAATACTAGGCAATACAGTTTTTTCTAGATACAAAGATAAGTCGGACATATATGTACATAAAGGACGCAAGTCTATATATTCGTTTTTGTTATTATTTCTTTCCATTTTATCACCAGTAGCTATTATTTTGTTCGGTACATTATCAGCCATTTCATAAGCTTCTCTGTCTATTTTGACACCCGATGCAATATCTGTCATCTTTATTTTATCACCTTTTTCGCCTGCTTTGCTGTCTACCTTATTGTCCATTCCACTATATTGGTCGCGTGAAAGAGAGCTGCGAATAGCGCCCCTTCGCTTACGTCCTGGTCCCCAATTTCCATAAATGTGACGCTCCATATGTGTCATTCTGGATAGGTCATGAGCGAGCTCTGTTCTTGAGAGATAACCCATATCAGGTACGAAATGCCAGTCTTCGCCCTGAGAAACATCTTCATCTCTGCTTTCACTTTCGGAGCTTCTACTTCCCCATGCATGAACCAGAGATGGCGAAAGTAATAAGATAACTGCATAAAGAAAATATAGTAAACTTTCAAGGTGAGAAATTGTATACTCGTGATTCAATGGCAAGTGCATCTCCTTCTTTGAGATTGAATTAATCAAAGTTTGATTACTGTGATTTCTTTGAATTACACCTGATCGCTGATCTTAATAAAATATCCTGGTCCAAGAGCTAAAATTCTTTGAATTATATTTGTTATCAGGTAAAACAATAGTCCACTCGTCGTAAGTTCGTTGAAATAATTATATTGTCAGCTTAAAATAATTATACACTAGTTGAATAACTTAGTTCCTTGTTATAAGTCTGTTATTAGGTAGAATCGCTAGAATATTTGCTATTGAAGCTGTCAAGGCATTTCAATATTTTACTACTAAAACAGCGTTCAGGTTTTTTTCCTTTCTTTACTGTTATTATTGGTTTTGTTCTCATGTAACCTGTAAATCAGTTTTGATTTAAGTGCTGTGTTCCCTTCCGTTATCCTCCAACTGTTGTGTAAATTTTCCCTTCTCTTGATGATGTTGATTTATCAAAAACAAGACACCATTCTGAAAAAATAAACAAGACTTTGTATTTTTGTTATTGTCCATCCAAGACATATGACGTATGTGATCCTAAGAGTCGTATCAGTGGTAAACGACCCATTTGGATGCCACGGCATACGTGATGGCGGGGAAATAATGATTAGAATAGGTCATATAAAATCGCATGGATCGCAATATTGCTTATCAGGTCTATGTTCATGGATGTTTTATTCAAGATGGTTCATTAATTCATGCGTATGATGGTCACGAATAAAATACATTATTAATAAAGCTTCAGCAGCATAATTTATTTTATATGGAAAATATGCCATTTTAACCCGAATAAATTGGTATGAGGGTTTTAATATTCAGGACTTTGGAAGTTTCAACCAAAATGGATGATGATAAATTGCTTGTTCTCATTATGTTTGTATTTCTTTTAATCACAATCAATTTGTTACATATGAGACAAAGGCAAACAATACCGGTACCTGTGGTATCTGGACCAGACTGGCCTGGTTTCCAAACTGATCATTTTTTCCTTTTTCTTATTTTTCCGTTTTAGTTGGCAATCCGAATTGAAAAAAGATGCATATTTTTGGTTTTGTTGGCATTTTTGAGTACATTTGTTAGACCACTTTTAACATAATATTTAGCATGTGTACAAAGCCTTAGGGGTGGATGCCAAGTCTGATTTTGCATATGAAGGCCAGAAATTAGGTCAAAGGTCATTGAGTGCAAAAATGAGAAAATATGTACTACTGTAAAACATCTTTATCTTTTTATATGTAAACATATTTGATTTCAAGCCAAATTTGTATGCTTATAGTTATAAGTCTGAAAAACATTGAGAAAATGTTTTTTATAACTAAATATTCGTATGTCGACTTTAAAATGGGGTCAAAGGTCATCAAGTGCAATAATCAGAGCATTTTTACAAACTGTGTTTCTTTTTTTTCTCTGGTCCAACAACAAGATGCTTTTTAAACTCTAAAAAGGTAGAAGTCTTTCAGAACGATTAAATTAACATGTTTATTATTAAAGGAACCCCTTTGGAAGCATTCTTTTATAGATTTTACAAAGACAAACATCGTAAGTTTTGTTCAATTCTGACGGAAATTCTCCCTCAATTTGGCTAAACTGAGATATATGGGCTTCTTTGAGAGTTTGCTGCTCCTCTCAGAAAGTAAAACTACTTTCAGTTTGGGACATGTCTTGGGGCCTTATAAACCTATAATTTAATATCTTTTCTGTGGTCATTTTTCTATAAACCACCTGTAATCAACGTTACCCTACTGACATTGAAAATAACAGTACACACAGTACCAGGCTAATGTTGATTTATTTTAATAGTATTAGTGAAACAGTTTAAGCATTAAATGTTTAAACTCGACTTAAAATCAATTGCATACATCTGTTATATGTATTTCTGCTCGTCAGCGATACGTATGTTACATTTTATACTAAATTGCAGATAATGACTTTACAAATTACATGTATTAGAATAAACCATGATGCCTGGCCTGAAATATACATGATATTGATCTATATTCTATTTGAAAATGTTCATTTTAATATATTTGAAGTTGTTTATAACTTTAACTTGCAATGAAGTGAAATCGTACTGGCTCCAGCATGTAACGCATAGCTCCATACAGATTCATCTTTCTTTTATTTACATTGTATTGGATTTGGCAAAATATCTTTCATAATGAAGTCAGTTATAACTTAATTAACAATAATGGATCTAAAATTGCTGCACATATAATAATGAGGTAACGTAGGTAACAAAAGGTGCCTTACATAAATGGATAAAGGTAGTAAATTGTTGTTAGGCTTATATAAAATTTGGGTCTGTTTTCACAATTCGCTTTCATATACAGTGAGCCACTTTAGTTACGCACCACTTATAAAATGTAAAATTACACAGAAAAGAAATGTGATATTTTTATTCTGAGACTACCAACGTAAAGCGCGTCTCTATTTGCATTAGCCATTGAAATTTAATTGTAATCAGATCAGAAACGAATGAGAAAATGAATCTTTAAGTGCACTACCCGCAAAACACCATTTCACATTGTATTATCTCGAATGAAGATCAGATCACATTGCACTTTCTTTCAGGGTCGAATTTCTGCTATGCTAGAGATAACAGCCGATTTATTTTTGGCAATATCTAAGACTGGAATGTGTTTGTTAACTTCATCATTTTTTAATGTTTTACTATTTTGGTTCCCAGCTGGTCAAGGTTTGAAAAAAAGGTTAGTTTTAGTACTTTTTTAAAGTTAGTTAAAATTTCGTATGATTGTGAGTAAACTAGTTATCAAAACACTTCTTTTATAATTTAATTTTGAACAACCATGTATCCACCTTTTATTTTCGTAAAAAAAATAATGAATTTATTGGCGTCATGGTATTGACGTTAGTGATGACGTCACTACTACCAAGGCTATAAGATGTGTCAATGATAAGATTGTTTAGTGTTTTGATACTTCTATGTCAACAAGTGACTCATAACAAAACAATTTGCGAAGAAAACCTTGTTTGATTATTGTAACTGACGTTAATATGACGTCAAAACGAGCATTTCTTCGAAAAGTAACGGTGTTACTAAATTCAATGACCAAAAAGGGGGGTTTTACTTTAATAAAGGAATTGATTTTGGTGATTTTCTGTCACAACGATCACCATGGATAATGCCTAGCTTAAAACAAAAATAGAAAATATAGACGTTAAGCTTGCACGTGCATTTTTGCATTTTTGTCAAAATTGCCTTTGACGTAACAGAATAATTCGCATGAGTGATTCCAATATTTTTTTCCGATGTCATCAAACAGCTAAAATGTCAATAAATAAATTATCGTAGAGAAAATTTGGTTCCAGCATTTTTGTCAAAAAATGTGGGCCCTGAAGAAATGGTGCGTAACTAAAGTGGCTCACTGTACTACACACATTTTATTCTATATAAGACTTAATTTAAAAGAGTGCTATAGGTTGGTCTGCAATATGTGAATGTGGCTTTTCCTGGTCTTACTCAATTACTTTTTGTAATTTGCTAGGTTCTATTATATTCATATTGCAGTTTTTAGATTTCTACCAATGGTACATATCGATAAACATTCAATCTACATTATGATTTAAATATTGACTTAATATCAATAATTTACTTAAAATAGCATAGCAATATTTCATACATCTAGTGGCAAGGCAGGAATTAAGGCAGGGGTAGTGCTGAGTGTCTTCTATAGCAGGTATACGTTTTGAAGATTGCAAATATAACATCTTATTACAGAACCAGCATGGTTTATGTCCAAATATAGGATGTTACATAGATCTAGTATTAAAGATTTTCCTTGTATCCTGAATTCTTTTAATTTTCACTTTCCACTGTTGACACTTACTTTATGAAATTAATTTATCATCTGTCCCCATTAAAATCTTCTATGTTTTGTTGAACTAGATTTCATATCATATTGTAACGATGATTAGCTTAATATATTCTTCAGCAATTCTGATAGAAACTATTCTGCTTGTTAATTATCTTAGACTAAGGTTGGTTGAGGTAAGGTTACCTGAGCCATGTAGTAGTCTTGTAAAACATCTGAACATATTTCATGGTAACATAAACAACAAATCATTCGAACGTTAGTGATACTTTATTTTAAAGATCAGTTAACTGTTTTATTCTTAAGCATAAAACAAAAGCATGACTCCTAAAATTCACTAGTATGGTTTGCATCTCTGAAACTCACAGATTAAACTGAATGTTGAAAAAGTAGTGTCACACGCAGCTGATTTCTTTGCTTTTCTTATTCACAAAGCAGTTTGTTTTTAGTTTTATTTATGCACTATTTGATTTTGTTGGTACATGTTTTATATATCATATGTTCTATGAAAAGTGAGTTATGGTCTGTTTGTTGGTTTTAAAAGGTTTACTAAATTAGGCTTATTGTCATAGTCTTAAATATATATGCAAAACCATCAAAAATGTGAACAACATTGCTAACAAAGCTTGCAGAAAGCATTTTAAGCATAAACTTGCTCACTCTTGTACCTATATCCTTGTAGATATTTGTGAAGACTAACACTGTTTGAAGACTGTCTTGTATATAGTGAAGGAAAGTAGTTCAGTTTTATTTCAAGAATAATGCCATATTAAAAATAGTGAGTATGATCAGGAAATACCACAATCACAAACCGCAGACAACCCCGCGGCACCGCGAGGAACAGCCGCTCAACCATCACAAGACTCCAGGAAGACAAATTAAGCAGAGCTACACATTTCGAGTATGTTACAAGTTACAAGTGCTATCCAATCTGATATATTGCACTTGTATCTACGAGCAGTAGATGTATACATTAATGTAAGTCGCCTACCCTATATGCAATCAATCCCTATCTTAGCAAATTGTCATGGTTAACAGATAGATTCTACATTAGAACAGGCGAGTTAACTACCTTAGGATCTTATATACATCAAGCAAATCAGAGATTTTAAACCAATGGATTATGCTAGTAAATGTACATATAGAATAACCATTTCAGGACACATTTACTCTAAATACTAAGAAATGACCCCAAACTGATGGAAAACTATAAACACAATCAAATCATCAGGTGCTCCAATATGGTGAATGCCTGTGTTCCCAAGAAGTCACCAGCCATCTGTTTTGGGGAAATTTAATTTGGAATATAACTTGCATTGGCATTTTACAGTTAAAAAGAATAACTTAAAGAACACATGCCAATAACCTCATAGCATAAGATGTCTATCATCATTGCAAAAATAATAAGCAAAATATGTTTAATAATGATACTTAGAATTGAAACATATCGACACTGAAATAATTACAATGTATAAAAAGTTGCGCTGTGAAAGACATATATATATATATTTTATGGTATCTTAAAATTAGAGGTTACCTTTAATATCATATTTATACTGCTTCTATATATGGATGAATAAGTTTACACAAGCATCCTGATTTCAAAGAAATGCTGCTTTTGAATCCGTATCATTTCATTAATATGTGCAAATGAAAGGACAACCCTACAATTAAATGTTAAAAGTTATATGGAAGATTACCCTTAATGTCAGTGCTATTTCCATGATATACCCCACAAAAAGTTAATAATGTTTTCACTGGATGGTCATTATTAGAAATATTCCTGTATATTAGCTTTATATTATGTATGTTACCATCTGCAAATAGGCCGATGTGAAGACCAATGTGAGGATATATTCCTTCCAGTATATGGTATTTAGCATATTCTATCATAGTTTCAACATGCCTGATGTTTTATGAAAGTAGGCTTGGTCTTTGTGTTTTCATGAAGCAATGCTTAGTATATGCAATTAGCAGGTAGTGGCCTTGTAAAAAGTGTTTTACAATTACTCATAGATGGGAACAAACACAACAAATGTTTGAAATGAGAAAAGAAATATATTTTAGTGCTATAAGCATGAGATCATGGCCAAGTCCTTCATGAAAGCTGTAGCTAGGAACATATACCTTTGAGAAATGACTCAATTTCAGATGGTAAAATGTAACGTAAGTAACAACTTAAACACATCTTATGTATAAAAGGATAGATAATTGCATAAAATGGCGTATTCATACAAAGCATTGAGCAAAAGAATTATTTCTTTAAAATGAAATAGTTATTCTTAGTTGTATTGAAATTTAATTGATTTTATACAGTAACGTACTTTACATGCCTATATCAATATTTGACCGCTGGAAACTTGGTAATTCATTGCTTTCCAAACATGATAGACACACACCTAGCAGGGTAGCAATAAAATTCTTCCATTAGGATAGAAGGGAACTTAAAATTTGAATTTTGCCCCTATATAAATATAATATTGCTACCATTTTCACCGATTTTGCACTTAAATGACCTTTGATCCAAACGCATATCATGTCTTGGTGATGTTGTTTGTTTATATAGAAGGGCTGTATTATCCAAAAGAGATTGTGCATTACTTTGAATTATAATTTTGGATAGGTAATTGATAAAAACGCTAAAATCTGAGGTATATACAAGAATTTGCACTCAGTTGACCTTTGACCTAATTCTGGGACTTTGGGGCATTTCCAGACTTGGCATCCACCCCTATCCTTCTTAAAACACATCAAGATACACTTTGAGCATGGATGCCAAAATGTACTCAAAAATGCCAACATAATTTTTTTTCAGGCTCTGGATGGCCAACTATTTCTTATGAAGTTATTAACGGACAACAAATACCTTTTATGTGTTATCTGTTTATTAACTTTTTTTAGATTATTAGAATAAGAAAATATTTGCAAAACATATTGACGACTGGACCCAGTCTAAGACCAGACATACAAGCGCATCAATAGTTTTAAACTTTGTGCTGGGGTTTTACAGAGTTGGGATCAAAGTCGTCTTTGTATCGCTGCGTTTCTGTTTCCATTTAGACCGTTTGCTCTTAGTATTGATAGATAATTTTCAATTTTAGAGGGAGATCAACATTTTAACTCTTTTCATCCTGGGTGATTTTTCCAGCATTTATGTCAAAATCAACTTTTTCGAAAATAAATTTTAGGAATAAATCACAGTTTCAAGCAGTTTGGATCCAGATCAGGCCCGACTTTAAAGTCGGGCCTGATCTGGATCCAAACTGTTGGCAAAGGAAATCAACAGGCGACACTAATAATTAATGAGTTAATGACGTTATCTTCAGGTGAAAGCTTTTAGCATGGATTGGGTGATCGTATGGAAGATAACGAATTGTTTATTCCGTTTGAGATATATTCACTTTAAGTGTCATGAAAACTCCCCATTACTATTCATTGTCATGTCTTGATTTATTAAGAAATGGCATACAGCGCATGCTTATACACCTTCATAGGGTGCCATACATGAACTATTATTGCCGGTCAATGCTTGTCATTATGAAATACGGTAAATGAAACATGGGCGAAAGTTTTCAGGATTATGCCCAGCCAGCATCAAATCTCGTGTTCTAGGTCACATGACAAAGATGGCTACCAATCCTATATTTGGTAAAAAAATTTTAACACATCATCTGTCCCAGTACCAAAAGCTTAATGGACCTGAAGTTTGGTATTTATACCACCCTTACCAACTTTAGATCGAAATATCTCGTGATGTGCAATGTCTACACTGATGTAGGTGGTATAAATTAGTTACACCATGTTTGTCCACCTGTACGTAAGATAATCCACTCGCTAAAGCTCGTGGATTATCTCCACGTACAGGCGGACAACCCATGGTATAACTATTACGTATAGCAGTGGGGATGTGGTCTCTACAATGTGATTGGCTAGACTAGATGTTGACCTTTGTCTATTTTAAGACAAGGTCAAATGTGCTTCTTAATGTATTTAATTATAGGGGGGAACTCTTGAAAAGACTATAATGGATTTTCTATGAACAAAAATGATGTCTCCCGCACCGCCTTTGGTGTCAGAAGGATCAAAATGACACTAAATGCAAGTTCAAACTCAGAACATGTTGATTGGTTTGTAAAAAAAATCTATTTCATAACCAACAAAAATATCCTACTAATGCATTAATTTTTTTCACAACTATTATTTGGGAAAAAGTTAATTTAAATTATCATATATTTATTCCATTATAATGGTAATTCCATGTTACATCCATTTACATTCACATCTTTAGACCTAACACCTACAAATTTAAAAAAAATGGGTAAAATTGTAGGAGTATCGTATCGTTCACAAGATAACCCAGTGCAAATATGCATCGGTAGATGTTTAGCCAAACTCTACTATGTTCAAACTGCGAAAAATGTGACAAAAATTAATCTGAGGATTACAGCCAAACGTCAAGCACATCTTCAGACATTTACATAAACAGTTAACACCTGCAACGTTTCAAAAAGATGCGCATAAAACTGTAGGAGGAGTTGCGTTCACAAGATACCCAGTGCATTTAAGCTTTAGTAGAATGATAAAAATAATCTGAGGGTTACAGCCAAATGCATGCACATATTCCAACATTGACAAAAACGCTTGCCACGTATCAAAGATCTGGCGAAAACTGTAGGAGTTTCGTAAACAAGATACCCAGTGTCTAGTGTTAAGCCAAAATATTACTAAGGTCAAACTCCAAAAAAAAGTGACGAAAATTAATCTGAGGATTACAGCCAAACGTCAAGCACATCTTCAGACATTTACATAAACACCTGCAAAGTTTCAAAACGATCTGGCTAAAACTGTAGGAGGACTTGTGTTCAAAATCTACACAGTGTCTATATGCTTTGGTAGAAAATAAGTCCAAAAATGACTACATTCAAACTGCGAAACAAATGACAAAAGCAATATGAGGATAACAACCAAACGTCATAAAAATCTTCAGACCTTGACAAAAAACCTGCAACGTTTCAAAAAGATCCGACTAAAACTGTAGTGGGATTTGCGTTCACAAGATTAGAAACATTTTGTGACAGTCACGGGTGAAAAATATGTCTCCTGACCCTGACGGGGGTGGGGGGGTACATGATGATTCTTCAATAAGTCATAATACTTACTTGGTATATTTAACCTAATGATACAATGACTCTGGTAGTCCATAATGTCATGATAACCCTTTGACCTTTCAGCCAAGGTAGAGTCAGGAGGCTATATGAAGGCGAATGCCATATGGAACATGCTCTGTATTAGATAACCCTATTATATTGTAACATGGCATGTCGTGTTAGGAGAAAAACTTCAGCAATATGCATCTCTGAAGATAATGGGCAAATCACATTTGGTCTTGGTATGTCTGATTCGGGATAGGGGCCTTTAAAGTGTTTTCAAATGATGATCCTAGGCTGACCATTACGTTGCAAAACCTTATATAAAGGACATCTACATGCTTGTGATTCTGTCAGGTGGGTGCTTGAGGACACGAGGTCCTCTTGTTCTGTTTAATAAGGCAAAATATTTTAGTTTTTTTCTTGAACACATTACGATTGCTCGTGGACTAGGTCACATGACAATAATTCATGACCTATTAAATAAATATTTCGTCACATGACGTCGCGCCTGAATTATATAATTCGATAAACCACTATAGGGATCACACATGTTTTTTCATGCATTAACATTTGCCAGATCCCGAGGCAGCTGTTTGAACACGAGGCCCATAGGCCGAGTGCTCAAACATCTCCCAAGGGAACCGGCAAGTATTAATGCAATGAAACAAACATGTGTGATCGTTATTCTTGCATATTTTACCTTATTCCAACCAAATTCGCGCTGAAAACGCTGTAAAACATTAAAACATTCATTTTCTTTCACTGAATTTCTCTAAACAAAATGGCATCGGCTGTAAACTTTCGAATGTCATAACGTCGTGTCAACGTCATAACCGTACGCAACATTTTCGCGAACAAAAGCGTCGGCGAAATGATTAGTCTGGTCAGCAACGCTTTCTATATAACGTCATGTAAATAACTCAGGGCTCATTTTAAGTATTTTCAAGTGTAAACCCACGTTCAAACAGCACGTGAATCTCCTGTTTTGAACATGGATTTTCCTTCATTTGACAATGGGTTAAAACAGCTATACGAATAGGTATCTATGCAAGAATATAAGGATCACACATGTTTTTTTTATGCATTAACATTTGCCGGGTCCGGAGGATGCTGTTTGAACACGAGGCCGATAGGCTGAGTGTTCAACATCATCTGAGGGACCAGGCAAGTGTTAATGCAATGAAACAAACATGTGTGATCGTTATCCGTGCAAATTTAACCTTATTCCAGCCCAATTCGCACTGAAAACGCTGCTAAAACATTAAATTGTACATTTTCTTACACTGGAGTTCTCTAAACAAAATGGCGTTAGCTGTGTACTTTCGAACATCATAACATCGTCACAACGTCATAACCCTACGCAACATTTTCGCAAACAAAAACATGGGCGAAATGATCAGTCCGGTCCGCAGCGCTTTCCGTATTTAACGTCATGCAAATAATGCAGTGTTCATTTTAAGTATTTTCAAGCTCAGACCCATGTTCAAACAGCACATGAATCTCCTGATTTGAACATAGGTTTTCGTTCATTTGACAATGGGTGTAAACAGCTATACGAATAGACATCTATGCAAGAATTGTGCTTTACATATTTAGTAACGTTACATATTATGACACAAGTTGCGTTACGATACATGCTATGCAATGACGTTCATAACACACGTTGCATACATAATGACAAAATCTTAAGGGAGCGCAGTGGCTCATCAGTGGTAGAGTGCTTGACTCGAGACCGAGTGGTTGCGGGATCGAGCCTCACCGGCGCCACTGTGTTGTGTCCTTGAGCAAGACATATTAATCCTTGCTTAGTACTGGTTGAACTCAGGGAGACATTGAAAGTTTTTGGACTGATAATAATTGCCTGATAATATTCATTTCTCGCGTGTTGATATGCTCTTGGTCGGTGTATGCACTGGACGAGTCCGCAGCAAACTATAATGCAAACTATAAAATATAGGATCTTACATGAGTGCTCATGTTTCATTGAATTTATTAAACGAGTTGGAAAAGAGATAAAATGCGAGGCTTGCCGAGCATTTTATCTCTTTGTCGCAACTCGTTTGATAAATTCAATAAAACAAGAGCACGAATGTTAGATTCTATTTATCATATGACATTAAAGTTAATTTGAAATCTCATTTGTGGCGTAAAAACGTTATTATTTTGTCATTATGTACGTAACGTTGCTATGGACGTCATAACATTTCCCGAATATCTGTAAACCACTAGTGGTTTATCCATTTTATTTCATGGCGTTATTTCACTCCCAGACGCGACATCATATGATAAGCGTCGTTAAACATTATGATATCTAATATATTATTTTAAACAACAACAAAAAATATTATAACAGAAATATATTACCTTTGACAGTCCTTTCTCAAGTCTTAATTCTGAACTCCGAGATTAAGAGCACATTTTAACATTTATATATACATGCATGTCAGCCAGATGACGTCATTTAAGAACGTTTCATTTATTGTGTTTTTCAATGTGATTTTTTTCATTTTCCGATTTATAGTTATTTGATGTTCATAATTACTTTCTTGTTTCCAGACTGCTATTGTTATTTGATAAAACATCTCTAACTTCAATAAAACCTGATGTATATTTCTATCATTTTTTTAATTTCTTTGAAATGCGCAGGTGTTTTTCAAAGTTTATCCGTCACGAAAGCACGCAGTTAACTTGGTAATATATCGTTTAGACATTTTGAAAGTAATCATGTTTATTGTTTTTTTCTGGCGAGGTGTAGATTTCTACTTTAAAATCTACCGAGAAAGATGTGGTCTTCTATTTGCATGATTCTCTTTATTTGGTGAATACAAAAATGTAGATACATGTATATGCCATATGCATGATATGGGCAAATCCATTAGTATCGCAACACATGTGCAGATGGTTCAAAGATGCATAATAATAGGATTATGCTATTTTTCACAGAAACAGGTAAATTACGGTGTATATTATACTGCAGTAAATGGTATTAACCTGTATAAAGTACCCATTACCTGGATTAGTTTATATAGAACCATGAATTTTATAAAAAGGGATTGAACAATTGAATCCTCTTTTTACACCAAAAAGGCTTAATTTGAGGGGGTAAAAAGCTTCAAAAACAGCTACATTTTTTTTCAACTTTCTAATTTTTCAAGAAAGTAACCCCTCTAAATCCTTGTTTTAGAATCGCTATCCTGTTGGAGACTGCTTATAAAGTGGTACATGTACCACTTTGATATTCAACAATTTTAACCCTGGCTGATCTATCATTTGAATGCAAAGTGGTACGTATACCACCCCCCGCAGAAAGTTACGTCTAACAGGATGGCTGCTTTAGAAATTTAACCTAACTGAACTGATTCTAAAGTGGTACATGTACCACATTGATATGCAGTGATTATAGTTATGACTGCTCTATCATTTGAATGCATAGTGGTACGTATACCACCCTCGCACAAAGTTACGTCTAACAGGACGACTGATTTAGAAATTAAATCTGACTGGACTGACTCTAATGTGGTACATGTACCACTTTGATATGCAGTGATTGTAGTTCTAACTGCTCTATCATTTGAATGCAAAGTGGTACGTATACCACCCCCCGCACAAAGTTACGACTATCAGGGCGACTGCTTTAGAAATGTTATCTAACTGAACTGACTCTAAAGTGGTACATGTACCACATTGATATGCAGTGATTGTAGTTCTGACTGCTCTATCATTTGAATGCAAAGTGGTACGTATACCACTCCCCGCACAAAGTTACGTCTAACAGGATTGCTGCTTTAGAAATTTAATCTAACTGAACTGAATCTATCTAGAGTGGTACATGTACCACTTTGATATGCAGTGATTGTAGCTCTGACTGCTCTATCATTTGAATGCAAAGTGGTACGTATACCACCCGCACAAAATGACATCTAAGAGGGTGACTGACTTAAATAAAATTTAACTGCACTGACTCCAAAGTGGTACATATACCACCCGCAAAATATTACGTCTTAAAGGATGGCTGCTTAAGAATTATTTTTACTGCACTGACTCAAAAGCGGTTCTAAAAGCAACCATCATCTTAGATGAAATTGTTAGCAGGTGGTATATGTACCACATTTTCTTCAAATCATATAACAACCCAGGTTAAAGTGTTGAATATCAACGTGGTACATGTACCACTTGATATTTAGTGCAGATTGAAATTAATTCTTACTCAGCAATATTGTGAGACTTAATTCTGAGGGGTGGTATATGTACCACTTTGCATTAAACTGATAGAGCAGCCAGGGTTACAATTGTTACATATGCAGTTTAAGTTAATTCTGACTCAAAAGTGGTTCTAAAAGCAACCACCATCTTAGATGAAATTGTTAGCAGGTGGTATATGTACCACATTGCCTTCAAATCATATAACAACTCAGGTTAAAAGTGCTGAATATCAAAGTGGTACATGTACCACTTGATATTTAGTGCAGATTGAAATTAATTCTTACTCAGCAATATTGCGAGACTTAATTCTGAGGGGTGGTATATGTACCACTTTGCATTAGCCAGGGTTACAATTGTTACATATGCAGTTTAAGTTACTTCTGCAGGCGTTATTCTGTACGGGTGGTACATGCACCACTTTGGAGTCTGTGCAGTCAGTTACGATTAATTCTAATGCAGTCATCCTCTTAGACGTAATTCTGTGCGGGTGGTATATGCGCCGCATATCAAAGTCATCCTGTTAGACGTAATTTTGAGCAGGTGGCTACTACTTTGCATTCAAAAGATTAGAACAGTCCTGGCTAAAGTTTCTGAATATCAAAAGGGTACATGTACCACTTTAGAGGCAGTGTAGTTAAATTTTATTTCTAAATCAGCCATTCTGCGAGACTCAATTCTCGGGGCGATGGTGACATTTTGTCCCGGAGCACCGGAAGGCTTAACCGTCAGTGGGTCTGGTTTAAAACGTCTCAGACGACAGGGCCACAGCTTAAAGAAATATTTGTTCTATGTTGATTTTGACAGAAACACTTAAATAAAATTTAGGCATAAGAAGTTACTTTTTTTAACTCGAAGCGCAACGGAAGCGTAATGAGCGTATCCGTATCGCGGCGGCATCGTGAACATCGTAGCACAATCGCCGTCACATCGTGGCGAAATCGCCGAGTTATTCATCCGTGATGCAGCTACGATTCTGCTAGTTACGCTCTGTACGCTCTCGATACGACCAACGCAGTTCCGCGACGACTGCGCTATTTAGGCATAGTCAGTAGATGACAAAGAAGCATGATAAATACCCAGGATACAACATATACAATGAGGTAAAGAATCTCTTTCAGTTCAAACAAATGGAGCAGACGACAATTTTGCGATACATTTCTTGATATTTTATTAGAAATATCTATTATTCCGAATAGTCGTAGCCCAAATTCCTAATTGATGTAACGACCCGATAAAAAATATGGTGCCCCATTTTTGGGCTGTCGCTCCATGTACACGAGCCAGTCCGTGTAAAGGGGACTATCATTAATCTTATTCCACTCACTGAAAACAAAGGTGCTGGTCAGAGTGCGTGTATGTGCACGCCTGTACATGTAAGTAGCATAAAAAATTTACAGATGATTACGATAATGCATTTATATACACCTCGGACTCAGTATTTATACTGGGTCCGAGTATACACACAATGAATAACGCAGCACTGATCATAGGGATCACAGTGGCTCAGTGGTATAGTGCTTGGCTCCAGAACGCGGGGCCACGGGTTCGAGCCTCATCGGCGTCACTGCGTTGTTTCCTTGTGCAAGACACATTCATCCTAGCTTAGTACTGGTTCAACCCAGGAAGACCTGTCCCAACACAACTGAAAGATTGTTGATGGGACATAAATAATCAAATCAAACAAACAAAAAAGCACTGATCAGACGACACGGACACATTCACCCTAGCTTAGAACTGGGTTCAACCCAGGAAGACCTGTCCCTACATAACTGAAAGATTGTTGATGGGACGTAAATAATCAAATCAAACAAACAAAAAAGCACTGATCAGACGGCACGGATGCGGAGTGGAGGTGATCTGTGTTTTGCGCAAAAGAAGGAATCAAAGTGCGCAAAAGATATACTGAAGTGCGCAAATGTGGAGTTAATCCTCTAAAATTGTTATCGACTTTTCACTTCCTTTGAGTAAATGACCCCAATTAGGTTTTATCATGTTAATAAACAATCCAGTTGCGTAAAACAGATGACATCAGATTGAAACAATGGGCTAAGAGGTCTCAGGATAGATTTTCCTCATACACTGAGCTTCGGCCCATGAAGACTGTTTTAATCTAAACCTGCTGAATTACCGCAATATGTATCTCCACTCTTATACAGCCACCCGTATAGTGCAGGCTAAACAAACTAAATTAATGGCAAGTGCGCTTAGTCAACTAGATCAGATCGAAACTTCATGCTCGCGAACAGCCAGGTTGTTGGCTGATCTGACTTCAAAGGAGTTTGATGGCTGGTTAATGTCAAGAATCGTGTGTACGTAGACACAAATTGGCCTGCCATGTTTGTCAACTGCCACTAATTTTGAATCTTGTCCTACTAATGGTTGCAATTCACTATCTTTGAACGAAACCTTCGCTGGGTTCGATTGATTTGATCCGGAGAACACCGCTGGGGGTAATGTTAGCCATTCGGAAGGTTTTTGTCAGAGGGATTCAACTTTTTTTTTTGTTTTTTACTTGGATTAAAATAGCTCTATAAGCGGGCTTCGCAGGCGTGTCGATGATGGCCCACCACTTTGACACTTAATGCTGACTTAATAGCTTTATGACTTTTGGGGAATCCGGACCAGTATTGCAAAGAAACTCTATGATTTTTCAGGGGGTGGGGCGGACCCCTGGCCCTTTACACCAATATGCACAGTGTGATTAAACAATTAACACACTGACGCATGTGAGGCTCAAACTCGCAATCCCTCGGTCTCGAGTTGAACCACCGCGCATTCGCATAAAACTATTAAAATCGTTTAAGTCTTATCTGAGTCTACACAGGAGTGGGAAGATAAGCTGAACTATATTGTGGGATTTCCATATCCTCGGACAGCAGAAACACCAAAGGCACTGATCAGCCAGTGCGAAAAAAATTAGCTGGTTAATAAGTGAACCCATAACAACAGAACAAATTACAAAAGCAAACGTGTTGTGATCGGCAATTAAATTAATCCTTAATACATTTAATAGGTTTATTCCTTTTAAAACCATTTAATAGACTCTTTCACATTGTTAGTGCTCACTCGTTCCGCGTTATCTCCGCGAGATTACACGTGAAGGGGCAATCTATATACGGCTACCTATACGTTACACAGTGGAATATGGAAAACGATTTAAAGAAAATTAATTTCGAAATAAAGATTAGACTAATAGAAAAAAATATATAAATGTAACAAAAATAAGTGATCTGAATATTTGAGATCAGAATAATTGATTTCTAAGCATCCAAGACTGACCTTTTCCGAATGAGTGGGTTCATTACTGTGTTGGTCATACATCATAACATTTCAATACTATGCGCATTCGAGCAGTGAAGAGCAGTGAAGAGTCTGGTAAGCTTCGTGTTTATTCAATATCAATGATTACATTCCATTCCATACACTAGAAGTCTCAACTTGGTCTTTCCGGTTTAAATAAGTGATAAGATACATTAAGGCCATTTTGCGAGAAAAAATGACTGAGTTAGGCTCAAACAAGTCTGTTCAGCTACAGAGAGTAACTAAAATTTTACACGAAGCAAGTTTACTAGCTGTTCGAAAGCACCAAAGTCAGGTTTTCTCGCGTCGAGGCCCATTTCAATATATGCTACTATAGACTACTATGCATCCGGTCCTTTAATACTATGCCCATGGGCCATTTGATGCAATAAAAGCACACGTGTCCTTTACGGTCGGCACCTTTGTAATTCAAAATATGAATGATTTATGACATGATATGTAGCTTACTTATCACATACGTAAAAGGCACCACTTTATACACATGTAGCATAGTCTTAACCAGCAAGACCGGTGTTAAAAAATAGATCTGAGACTTCATATCTTTATCAATATTTTATGTGTGCGAGCAGCGATGATTCTCGCGAGCCTGCGCTTTGGTGGAAGTTGAGTAGAAATGATGAAATTTAATAGTTCTATGAATGGAGGTATTTACCGTACTTATAGTTCTGTTAAATGAGATTTCTACATTAATCGCATGTGCTTAGTCATTATGCGCAACTATCTAGCAGCACATGTCTATTTGAAAGCATGCAGTAGCACGCGTGCTTATCTGGTGAGGCTAGAAGAAGCCTTAGCAGTGGCGGATCCAGAGAGGGGTTCAGGGGTTCGTTCGAACTCCCCTCCCCCGCCCACAGTCTTTAAATATCAGTGAGACCAAATTATTTCATTTTCATGGAATATTTAAGCAAATTGACATAAAATCAGCAAAGCGAACCCCCTCCTCTACAGAGCTGATCCCCCTTCCAGAAATCCTGGATCACCCCTGCTTAGATCTATTTTCCAAAAATCCTGGATACGCCCCTGCTTAGATTTATTTTTGTCTGAGCCTCCGTCTACATGCACCGCCTTTCTTTTTGTGAGCTGGGACACAACAATAGATCCGAGGTGTGTGCGAGCAGCGAATGCCTTGGTGAGACTGTGTGTTTGCACAGGCTCGTCTGAGTTGTCGATGTTCGCATAACAGACTCGTTCTCTAATTAAAGTGAAACATATTCAAGCATGGGTTTGTCTATTTTGTATTTTAATGTGTTAGCAAACATTGAAAACCCTGGTGGAATGTGTTTAAAGCATGAGAATTAACTCTCTAAGAGCTGAATTTCAAATAGGGAATCTTCAAGTTGAGCTGAAGTAGTCCCTAGTAAGACTGCTCCCCAAATGACAGGCTTGTCTGGAACAATTTTATGAACATGCCTTTCCTCTCCGAATTAGTATGAAAATGATTTAATAAAATTTTCAGGAACACCATCCGAGTGGCTAGCAGTTTGGATTCAGATCAGGCCCGACATATTTTTTGCAATTCTTTAAATGTAGATCTTTCCAATGAGTGTCCACAACCGCTTTCAATGAGTGTCCGCAACATACGAGTTCATGGTATAATAATTAATGATTTCCAATCTACCATGCCACATACACTACTTTAATCCGTTTCATCAATCCAACAAAACTGCAACTAAGGGAGTAATTTAAGCTGTTATAGACTATAATAGATATATGTGTTTGTTTTGACAGGTGTTAACATGTATTACGTAATATTGCATAAAACGGCCATCTGTTTTCTAACACGAACAACTTCTTATCGGAAGCACACTTTGAAAAGACATTCTAAAATATTGCGTGAATGGATTAACATTGGAACTTAACGAATATTATTAACGTTTTGCTTTATTGTTTATTTATTTTACTTTTTGCATGATTTTTTTCGTCTGCTGATTTTGTTGAAAAAACTATTATATAAATAACAAGAAAAACTATAACATGAAATATCATGTTATACTGGGGCGTTTTTAGTGCTCATTTATGTTTCACCCAGTTTAGAGGGCATTAGATATCCACGTAGTGTATATGTATTGTCTTTTGTTTGTTTGTTTTCTTGTTGTTGTTGTTGTTGTTGTTGTTGTTTTTTTCGTATTTACTTGAGAAGGAATTTGGATGGTTTCTAACACATATAAGTAGGTTACATATTTAGATTTTTTTCTTGATTTAAAAATAGATTGATCCATGAAGATGCTGCAAAAGCGCACAGACAACATATAATTTGCGTACAGAGGGACTGAGGGTTGGTGCTCAAAAGAACCGTCTCAATGATGCGTTACTACTATTTTCGGTTTACATGTCGGCGTTTTGCGGCCCCCTGCCTCAGGCATATGACTGGGGGGGGGGTTGCTTGATTTTTGTTTGTTTGATTTGATTCTTTACGTCCACTCAACAATCTTTCAGTTATGCGGGACGGTTCTTCCTGGGTTTAACCAGTACTAAGCTAGGATAAATGTGTCTTGCTCAAGGACCACAACGCAGTGACGCCGGTGAGGCTCGAACCCGCTACCCTTCGGTCTCGAGTCAAGCACTCTACCACTGAGCCACTGCGCTCCCTGGGGGGTTGCTTGATAGATGGATACCGACAGTCAATATATTTTTCCTTCTGAAGTTCAAAGGGAGTGGCCTATGCCAATTCTTTCTCCGATCTATAATTGGTAGTTAAAACTAATTACTATACATGTACTTCGGAACTGTTGGATAAATTAACGCTAAAGTTTTCTCTTCAACTTTAATCGCGATCAGAGTTTGCTAACTTGGTTAGGATAAAAAACTATGAGAGAGAGAAAAACCATAAAAAATGAGTATAGTGCATGAACTGGGGAGAGCAGAAGATATTTTTTTTCGTGAATTGGGAGAAATGTATTAATTTTAACTTGAAGAAAAACGTTGAATAGCTTCACAGGATTTATGAAAGTCTCAGATCCGGTCTTAAACTTGTGATTCCTTATGAGCAGTCCAATCAGGGTATTACTAACTATTTCTTTCGTGATATAATGTTTTTGTGTGTACTAGGACATATGCAGTGGACGTCATAAGTAATGCAATCTTCAGGACATATAATTAGCAGAATAAGGTGTACTCGATTTAAAATGAACTCATGTATGAATTACAATAAATGAGTTAGAAACTATACCAATATTCTCATTTTCCGAGATGCATATCAATAGTAGGAGAATACTGCCAAAAAATAATTCACATAAATGAAAAAAAATATATAAGCGACGCCTTGTGGATTCGAACCTGCGACCATTTGAATCTAAAACCACGTCTGCCGATATCAGTCACCAGCGCTACCAATTGCGCCATACCAGCTTTCCGGATAAGTTTTAATTTGTTATAGGTTAATCAGCATCTTTCTATTTATAGATCTATCCACGGTTACTAAATTTACCCAATATTTAACCCCATATTTTATCAATTTGTCCGGCTACTGCATCACTATTTTCATAAGTTATTTCTGTTATTTAATTACAATTTAACTTCGAAACTTTAGTATATGGGAAATATATGACGAATTGACACTGCGATATTAGTCACGTATTAGTCACGTAAATCTCTCGCTTCGATTTAGCTGGTTTCCAGCATGCATTGCATCTATATGGTAAAAGGTACCAGCTAGGTCCCAGTTTTCTGAGTCGGAGAAAAAATTTAACCACGCCCACCTTTGATTGACAGAATAATAGAAACATATTGGGACTATAGAGTACTAATTTGAGCATTGCGTAGTCTGTGAATACTGTCTTTGAATCCGCATTTATATCTTTGTATTTATCAATAAGTTCGCCCAAGAAAAATAAAGATCAGAAAATTCTATAACACCACCAGAATGTCTGACAATTTGGATTAAGATCAGGCACCTACATTTGTGGATATGATCTGTATCAAAACTGGTTGCATACGTTATCAGCAGACCACATAAAATCGCTAGCATCGTCTCAAGTAGAGGACTTTCAGATTAAATTTATCGATATTCTAGGACTCGGGTCCCTGACCATAATTTTCCACACTCAGTGGATTTGAGCGTGGATCCACCGTAATCTAAATCACTAGATGTATCTCAGTCCAACTATGACCGTTCAAATCTCGTTTAGCTATATTTGAACGAAGTCTGACTACAGTAACAGAAAACCCAGCAAAACGTCGGGCCTGGTCTGGTCAGACCAGCTAGGACTGACTTCTGATATTAGCTGTATCGTACATTAGGTCTGACAAAAAGTTGGGCCTGATCCAAACTATTTGGTGCATGGCTGCACGACAACTGGCCTATGCCCATCGATTGAAAAGAACTAGGTCTGTCTGCTGATATTCTTTTCAAACATTGGTTTAGACCCAGATCAGGACCAACAAAACCTTGAGCCTGATCTGCATCCAAACAGTTTGACACTATGATGCATTTATTGAGCTATGCTCTTGTCAAACAGTTTGGACACAGATCAGGTCTGACCTAGGCAGTTCTGATATTACTTTCAAACACATTGAACCCATATCAGGCCCACTACTGATACGCTGGGCCTGATCTGAGGCCTAACCGTTTGGCACACGACAATTCTTAGACCGATGAACGGCCAGCGCGTCTATGAGCAATATGATCAAATAAAAAGTACCTAGGTCTCTCTGCTGATATTCTTTTCAAACATTTTGGATCCAGATCATGTCCAACAAAACGTCGGACTTGATCTGGAACCAAACTGTTTAACACTATGATGTTCTCATTGAAAGTTAATCGTTATATAAAAACCGATTCCTCATATTTTGGACCCAGATGCTGATCAGGTTTGACAAATTTAAAAACGTCGGGCCTGCGGAAGTGTCTGCTCATTAAAAATAAGCAGGTAACTCAGAGTAATGGATCTGGTCCAGGGGTGCTAGGACATTTCTGCCACGGACATTTCGGCCACGGACGTTTCGGCCCAGACATTTCGGCAACGGACATTTCGGCCATAGAAAATGCCAAAGGTGGACGTATCGGTCATAACCATAAATTTTGGGTTGGGATGTATGCATGCATTTAAATGTGTGATGCATTTCTTAATCTTTTGAAATCAAATATGCATGTGAATAATAACAGTATATTCAAAGATGCATGGTAATAGAATTATGCTATTTTAATAGAAACAGGTAAATCATGGTGTATATAATACAGCAGTAAATGATATATATCTGTATAAAGTACCCATTACCTGAATTAGTATATATTTTAAATTTTTTGTTTGCAACGATTCTCATGTATCTTTGAATTTACTGACTGTTGAAGTGACACATAACAATTGATGAATGTTTACTACTTTCATGCTGAGTCTGGATTTATCTTTTTTTCTTCAAAACACAGCAGATCCAGATCAGCCAGCTCCCTACCTGATCAGGACCCACACAGTTTTCATCTCTGCTTGTAAATACATGTACTTTAAGAACTAATAACATTTTGGGAGAAATATGGTATATAAGATTATTCAGACAAGTATTTCCTAAGATATGCATCAAACATTTATGCATGCACGCACCCCAACCCACAATTTATAGTTATGGCCGAAACGCCCCCTTTGTTTTTTTTTCGTGGCCGAAATGTCCGGGTCGAAACACCCTAGGCCGAAATGTCCTTCATTCGGTCTAGGTGTAACTGCTAATAAGAACAATCTCATCAGTATCTATACGGATTATTACAGGTTTTAACACTGATGCGCAGGAGAAGTTCTGGCTGCTGCAGCTCTCTAAACTGTGCCACCGGTTATAGTATACAAAAATACCCCAAAATGTCGTTTAAATGTTTTCTGTTTGCCAGTAGATCCCCTGTCATTTCGCCACAATTTTGACAGTTGTGACGCAACAGCTAACGCTACACTAACGCGAACAATGTCACTGTGTAAGCTTAAATGTGGAGTGGTCCGACAAAAATTGACGTAAAATGTTTTATTGCGATTTCTATAGTCCTGGTGCTCTATACAATGCTTATTACCGTCTTACGAACTCACACACATACAAAACGTCATACAAATCCTCTAAAAAGTTGACTTTGCATCATTGACGTCACTTTTGAGCGCGTCGCCAGCCATTGTTCGCAACGCTAGCGTTTTAAATCTTCTAAAATTTGTGTTCATCTGTTAGTGCGAGTATTATCTACCATTAAGTTCAACACAGATACTCTTAGGTTTGTGTATACGAGCTTTTAGAGATTGGCGTTTATCAAAAAAAACGTTGATAACTACGCTCCGTCGATGTTAACGACACGCTACACGAGCAAGAGTTTTTCTTGCTACGACCTTGTCGTAATTTTGCATCAGTAAAAGAAGGATTCCTAGAATGTCTCGATTTTACACCTAGTCAAAATTATGCTAGTGACGTCACATCGTGATGCTATGGCCGCTTTCAAGGCGAGATGTCTATTCCTGGCTATCAATTTAGAGATTCTTTGCAATTTCTACAAAGAAAAATGCGAGAATAATGCTTTTGAAAATTCTGACACATTCGATGGCTGGTTCTGTGACTTTCTGTTTTGACGGTTGTTTTGTGAAATGGTTCCAGCACGTGGCATCAGTGATCATTCGGTTTTAAAGGCCTATCAGTTACTAACAGAATTGTACAGTACAATATGACGCAATTGCAAAAATAAAATGTTATGTCGTTAGAAAGATATAGTCATTTTTGTTGGTGGTGCGTTTTCATTGGACATGAGTATACTATATCACTGTAGTGAGAATAATCTAATGGATCGGAATCCGGAACATAGGAAAGTGTCTGGTCATGTGCATCGTCTCATTTGGACATTCGGTCATGCATGAAAATAGTGAATTGAAATGACTGTATATCAACCGCACTTTTTAAGACTGATGGAAGCGAACATCCAGTTTTGAGAAATAAATTTCATAGGACCAGAAAAGCAAACATTTTTTCTTATACATGAATGTTTTATTAGCTCACCTGAGCCGAAGGCTCATGGGAGAGCTTATAGTATACCAGTCACTCCGGCGTCCGTCCGTCCGTCAACGTAGCTAGGAATGCCTAAGAACACCTCCGAATCGATTACGATTCAGTTACGATGTCCAAGAATGCATTAGGAACTTGTTACGAATCAAGCACGATTTTTCGAATCGGGGAATTCGTGGCTAAAGTTTTGAACAGTTCAAAACTGTTGGGCCGAATTCCCGATAGACCTACGAATTGCAAGAACTGACTACGGACTGTGCGATTCAGTTAAGATCTTCATGAACTGAGAGCGTTTCAGCCACGAATCCAAATATTTGTCAATTCGTGGGATTCGGGGCATGTGTGGATTATACCCCTATTCCACACAGGCACGAATCGCCCGAATTGCCACGAATTGATTTTTTATTGATTCGGGGGAATTCGTGAGGTTTCATTTAAAAAAAATTCTCCAATCGTGATGGTGTACGAGTCAGTCCCGATTCAGATAGGATTTCGTCACGAATATTCGGGAGAATCGGCTCAATTCGGCTGGAATCGCACAAGAATTCATTACGAATAGCAAAATAACATTAGAGCATGCTGCACGAAAGTTAAGGAATCAATTACGAATCAATTAAGAATATGCCGAATGCAGCACGAATTGGGCACGAATTAACAGAAATCCGCGACGAATCGCCACGATTCGCGAGATTTTCTCTCACAATAGTTATAAAACAAGGCCCATCTATGCTTCGGGGGCATCAGTTCCAAAATGAATGTTCCTCGTAAAGCAGCAGTAGAATTGATCCTGCAACTTGAGTGTTGAAAACGGCTTCTTATATAGCTAGAAGAAAACAACTACGTTAAAGTCGAGAGGCCCCTCCCCAGACTCTTTGACTTGGAAAAATATGGCAGTTCGCCATTGGCAAAATCACCAGCCAGGAGCTACTGACTGATCCTGATTGTGCTCCAGAATCTGCCAAATCTGTTTCAACTTCTAGGACTGCTTACATGCGCGAGACGGGGCAATTAACCTTAGGGAAAATCCTTCTACTATCTCTTCCTTGGTTTTATTGTTCGGCTTAATCTCCCGATTCCCCACGAATGAGCTAAGAGTAGCTACGAATGTCATAAACAATGCAAAAACGCCCCCGAATCGATTACTATTCAGTTACGATATCCAAGAATGCCTTAGGAATTTGGTACGAATCACGCATGATTTTTCGAATCGGGGAATTCGTGGCCAAAGTTTTGAATAGTTCAAAACGTTTGAGCCGAATTCCCGATAGACCTACGAATTGCAAGAACTCACTACGGACTGTGCGAATCAGTTAAGACCTTCACGAACTGAGTACGATTCAGCCACGAATCCAAATATTCAGTGTCAATTTGTGTCAATTCGTGGGATTCGGGGCCTGTGTGGAATAGGGGTATTAGGGGTATAAATCGTCAGCGACCAACTACATACTGTGTTTTAAAGCTGGATTGTCGTTTTTTGCTAGTTTTCAAATAATGTTGTGTGGATTAGTATTTTAATTACAGTATTTTATTACAATAAATAAATATAAGCCTAATTTATGTTTTTGATTTCTTATCCTCAATTTTTATATATTAAGTGCTTCTGTCAAAATTAATCTAGAAAAAATATATCTTTAGGCCCTGTCTTCTGATTCGCTTTAAACCAGACCCACTGATGGTTCAGCTTTCGGATACTCCTGGAAAAATACGACTCTAAGATTTGAGCCTCACAGAAGGACTGATTTAGAAACAAAATCTTACTACACTGCCTCTAAAGTGGTACATGTACCACTTTGATATTCAGAAACTTAAGTCATGACTGCTCTAATCATTTGTATGCAGAGTGGTAGCCACCAGCTCAAAATATGACTCCTTAAGCTTCACTGACTCCAAAGTGGTACATGTACCACTTTGATATGCGGCGATTCTAATCAAGGCATTTGAATTCAAAGTGGTACATATACCAACCCTCAGAATTGAGTCTCGAAATATGGCTGATTGAAATTAATTTCAAACGCCACTGCCCCTCAAGTGGTACATGTACCACTTTGTATGCAGTGATTTATTCCTGGCTGCTCTATCATTTGAAAGCAAAGTGGTACATATACCACCCCCTTGGAATTAAGTCTCACAATATGGCTAATTAGGAATTAATTTAAAACTGCACTGACTCTCAAGTGGTACATGTACCACTTTGATATTCAGCAATTTTAGCTCCGACTGCTCTATCATTTAAAGGCCAGGTGGTACATATACCACATGCTCAGAATTACGTCCAAGAGAATGGTTGCATATCAAAGTGGTACATGTACCACTTTAGATTCAGTTCAATTAGATTAAATTTCTGAATCAGCCATCCTGTTAGACGTAACTTTGTGCGGTGGTGGTATACGTACCACTTTGCATTCAAATGATAGAGCAGTCAGAACTACAATTACTGCATATCAATGTGGTACATGTACCACTTTGGAATCAGTTCTGTCAGATAAACATTCTAAAGTAGCCATCCTGTTAGACGTAACATTGTGCGGGGGGTGGTATACGTACCACTTTGCATTCAAATGATAGAGCAGTCAGAACTATAATCACTGCATATCAATGTGGTACATGTACCACTTTAGAATCAGTTCAGTTAGGTTAAATTTCTAAAGCAGCCATCCTGTTAGACGTAACTTTGTGCGGGGGGTGGTATACGTACCACTTTGCATTCAAATGATTGATCAGCCAGGGTTAAAATTGTTGATTATCAAAGTGGTACATGTACCACTTTGGAAGCAGTCTCTAACAGGATAGCGATTCTAAAACAAGGATTTAGAGGGGTTACTTTCTTGAAAAATTAGAAAGTTGAAAAAATGTAGCTGTTTTTGAAGCTTTTTACCCCCTCAAATTAAGCCTTTTTGGTGTAAAAAGAGGATTCAATTGTTCAATCCCTTTTTATAAAATTCATGGTTATATATTGTTTACAACGATTCCCATGCATCTTTGAATTCACAGTATAATCATGGACATACTGGCAACAAAGACTGACCAGCTTGTAAACACTATTTATGATCTACGACTTCGCTATTCGTCATACCCAACAATGAAAGGTAGCAAAGCCCAGAGGCGAGTTCAACAATGCGAGCGGTCTCGAGCGCTCACTGTACTGATGTCAGGCTTTACACGTTACGAATTATGATAGGTACCAGAACAACGAGCGCCCGCGAGCACTCGCGTTGTTGAACTCACTCAGATTTACCTGTATCAAGCCTTATAGCGGTTAACACTAAAATAAATAGGAACATGTATTAAAAAGGTCTGGAACAAAACACAATATTTTTGCTGGTAGCTTTGGAAACTACCTCAACCCCCAGATGGGATAAAAAAGTTCAAAACATTTTTTTCTGAAAGTTGTCCTGTTATATATAAAATTAAAGGGAATGGAACATAGAGCACTATGCAAGCGCATATTATGTCCTTATACACACCCTCAACCCCTGGGGCGGGGCCAAAACGTTTGTTTTTACTGAAAGAAGTCATGTTGCATATCAAATTAAAAGGGAATGGAGCATAGAGCACCATGCAAGCCCATATTCTGTCCTTACACACATCCTCTACCCCTAGGATGGGGTCAAAGGTCAAGCATTATTTTTACTGAAAGAAGTCGGGTTGCATATGAAATTAAAGGGAACGGAGCATGGAGCACCCTGCAATCACATATTCTGTCCTTACACATACCCTTGGCCCCTGGGGTTTGGTCAAAAGGTCAAAACATTTTTTTTCTGAAATAAGTCATGTTGCATGATATTATCAAATTGGAAGGGAATGGAACATAGCGCACCATGCAAGCACATATTCTGTCCTTACATGCACCCTCGGCCCTTGTGGTTGGCTCAAAAGGTCAAAACACTTTTTGCTAAAAGTAGTCATGTTGCATGTCAAATTAAAGGGAATGGAGCATAGAACACAATGCAAGCACCTAGTTTATCCTTAGACACACCCTCAACCTGTGGGTCAGGGCAAAAGGTAAAAAAATCTGAATGTGGTCATGTTGCCTATCAAATTGAAGGGAAAGAAGTATATACCAACATAGAAGCAAAACCTTCGACTTTACACACACCCCTGACTTCTGGGTCAGGTTGAAAGGTCAGATATTGAAATTGTTCAGATAAGTTTATTTGTTATTGAACTACATGTAGTTGATAGGCCTTTAACTATGATCTGTATGATACCCACGGTGAACTTAGTGGTTGATGGAATGTAATTTATGTTTTGCGATTTATACGTTTCTCTACAATAACCCTTCGCCAGGGGGTATGAATTCGACGAATTTGCCTTGTTTGACTTCTGTTTTGCCAGGCTACATGACTTTGTACATATCTTTTTCGCGGAATTCTAGCTTTTATAATTGAAGGAAAATTGCGAAATATAACCAAGCACACCTAGAATTAGAAATAGACTCGTCCAATTGATACATGGGTGAAAAGATTTCAGGATCATTCCTGAATTCAGGATTTTGAGGCTGACTTTCCATAGAAAGTCAGCCTCAAAATGCTGAATTATGCAGATTATAATAGCTTTTCTAATTTAGTACATGTATCAGTTTATCTAAAGGTATTTGATCATTATAGCATACAGCAAGTTTTAAATTATAATTTTCTAAAGTTCAGGATTTTAGACATTCACCCATGTTGATAAGGTGTGAGATGCCATGTCAGCTTATATGGGTTAAATGCAAACGCTGTTTTTTATGTTACATGTTCTATCTTTTCAGTCGATGCCACTGGCTATGTTGTTGAGCTGGCTATTTCTACCAGTGTACATATCTGCTGGGGTAAGTGTATTATGACATAGGTTCAGATAATCGATTGTTTGGCGTAAAACTGAATATAGTCTTATTTATCAATATTATTAAGATTTTGCCCATTTCACACATTCACGGATCACCTCGCCGGTTCTACTACGGATTAAATCTTACGGATGACCCCGGAAATGCCAATTTCCGTAGTCCGATACGGATGCACTATATACGTATGATTAAGTACTACTAAAAATACGGATTAAATACGGAAAGCTGCGGGCCAATACGGATTGCCATGAATGTACATCCGATGCTAATCCAGCGTCCAGTCCGTGAATGTGTGACCTGGGCATTTGTTTTGGGTACTCAAGCGAACAGTCTCATTGAGACGGCCCTTTTGAGTACACACAACATATGTTTAGGTTGAGAAGCAAGAAATATGATTCTAGTAACGCACGCTGCAGTTGTGTTGTATATTTTATCGACTGATAATACCACTATAGTCATGAGTCAGATATTACATAATTTGTTCAACATTCGTCAGTTCGAGATTTGTACCTGAAATTCGTAAATATGAACAAAAGAGACTAAGTGTTATTATATATGGTACAATTTTGTTTTATCATTTTGATCTTTACAAGATTGGACAAGATTATGTCTCTGATGCTTCTAGATCAGAGTCCGTTAGACTTAATTATTTGTTCTGTTAGCCCCCCATCCCCTCCGCCAACGAATGTTGTCGGATCTCTTTTGTTGTCGGCTTGTCCGTCTGTGTGTCTGTCTGTCTGTCTGTCCGCTGTTGTGGTCACTCTAACTTAGTCCTTTTAATCGGATGCCTTTCAAATTTAATATATAGGTTGCTTCTATCAAACTCCGGTTCAAGTTTGAATACCGGTTTTGTCCGACGAACTATAACAAAGATGGCCGACAAAATGGCCGCCGCCAATCAGTTAGCACTTGTGGACACGCTACATTAGTCATTTATTACCAAATTCCTTCCATAATTTCATATATGGATTTCTACCATCAATTTCTGATTCAGGTTTCAATATGGGGTTTGTTCGACGAACGATAACAAAGATGGCCTACAAAATGGCCGCCGCCTATCAGTTTCACTGTTGTGGTCACTCTAATTTAGTCATTCATAATCGGGTTTCTTTCATATTTCATATTTGGATTGCTTCCAGTAAATTCTGATTCAAGTACGAATACGGGTTTGGCCGACGAACGATAGCCAAGATGGCCTACAGTATGGCCGCCGCCTATCAGCTCCGCTGTTGTGGTCACTCTAACTTAGTCAATTTGATCAGATATCTTTCAAATTTCATATATGGATTACTTCCATCAAACACTGGTTCAGTTCGAATATCGGTTTTGTCCGACGAACGATTACCAAGATTGCCGACAAAATGGCCGCCACCTATCAGTTTGCTTTTGTGGACACTACCTTAGTCATTTTCATATATGGATTACTTTTATCAAACTCTCGCCCAAGTTTGAATATTGGCATTGTTGGATAACCAAGATGGCCGCCAACATGGCCGCCACCTGTCGGTTTGCACTTGTGGACACTCTAACGTCATTTATTACCCAATTTCTTCCAAATTTCATATACTTATTACTAATATATCACTCGCGCAAGCTCGAATATAGGTTTTGTCCGATGGACGATAACAAAATTTTTGGCTGCCAAAAGGGCCGCCTATGATGAGATTGCACTTGTGGAGACTCTAGCTTAGTCATTTATCACTCGATTTCTTCCAAATGTTATGCATGAATTACTTTTATCAAGCTCTTGCCCAAGTATGAATATAAGATTTGTCTGATGAATGATAACAAGAAAAAAAAAAAATGTAGATTGCGCTCGAAGATGCCGCACGCGAATTTTAAGGGGGGATTTTGGATAATTAGAATATGGATGAAACGGAGTGTACTGCTTCCAATTTTACGCCAAAAGACCTTATAGAAATCATCTGCATTCTTGAAAGAGATGAAAAGAGTCATTCATATAAAATTATACGAAAGAGGAAGTATTTTACTCTCGTCACTAAATTTCCCGTCAAGAATGGAGAATCAACGCCATTGAAGAACTACGCTTCCGGTCGACAAACAGCTTCTCATCAGGACAAGACAGAAGTTTCTTCCGAAGAAAAGCCGCTTAAAAGAAAGCCGAAGCGTAGAAAGAACAAATCCTCAACTCTTCCTTCTGGACCCAAGTCTGCTAAACAACATTCTGTTCAAGATTCCTCCAATGTAAAGGCAGGACAGCCAAAGTTAAAGAAGAAACCCCCAGCTGTAGTGGCAAGGGATCGTGCCAGGCGGAAGGAATATTGGAAACGCATGAAAGTTCCCAGACAGCTAAGAGCTGAGAACCTCGCTTTGTTCTACAAACTACAAGAATTACAGACGGTAGCCAGTCCACAGATCCCTGTGGTCAGACAGCCAGAGAAATCCGGTTGCTTGGAACGTACATCTGCTGTTCCTCAGTCATACAAACTGCAAGAATCACAGACGGTAGCTAGTCCACAGATCCCTGTGGTCAGACAGCCAGAGAAATCCGGCTCTTTGGAACGTACATCTGCTGTTTCTCAGTCATACCAGCTGCAAGATACAGAGACGGTAGCCAGTCCACAGGTCCATGTGGTCAGACAGCCAGAGAAATCCGGCTCCTTGGAACGTACATCTTCTGTTTCTCAGTCATTTAACCATTGAAAGGGAACCTGTCGGCACAGCCCATGTTCTTTCGGATTTAAATAAACTGTCTGCAGAGGCTGCAGCGGAGCATTCCAGTAGTTTTTCAGAAGACTGTGAAGTTTCGGACATAGTGTGTGCGAACTGCTTGAAAAAAGGAAGACAGACAGAATTACGTCGCTGTACAGGCTGTAAAAGCTTCAGTTATTGTAAAAAAGTCTGCCAGATATCAGATTGGCCCCTACATAAGCAACAGTGCAAATCCATCCAATCTTTAAATCCACAAAACTAACTGAAAAAAACTCATTTGTGTACATAGAACTTCTTGTGGTGTTGGGAGATATTTAATTGATTACTCACTGTGTTATATTGTACAGTACATTGGTGTTGGTGACTTTTAGTGCTTGAACTTTTTATCCATTATCCCCCCTTTTACTGGTTTATCCGGGTGCGTCGATAAGTCAACGGCGGAACTCTACGAGATAACGATAACGATAACGATGGCAGCCAAAATGGCCGCCTCCTGTAGGCTTTTCATTTGTGGACACTCTAAATTAGTTATTGATCACCCGATTTCTTCCAAATTACATGTAAGGATAACTTTCATCAAACTCTTTCCCAAGATCAACGGTGGGTATTGCCCGATGAATTATAAGCAAGATGGCTGTACAAATTACCATCGCCTGTCAATGTGCACGTGTGGACACTCTTACTTGGTCATATATGTATCACCCATGTTTTTTCCAAATTTTATATACGGACTACTTTCATCAAACTAATGTTCAGACCTGAATATGGGTTTTCCAATGAACGATGATCAAAATTGTCGCCTATAGGAGCAGTTAGATCTGGTTACGCACTGTTTGCGTCTATATTTATGTTAAACTCTAAACAAACACTTTCAAATGTAGTTATTTTTCTGGCATTTTAAAGATAGATAATTACTGTCTTTACTAAGGTGCTATGTTACAATGATACAGTTACCTTCGAATAAAATCACACCTCAGTTTTAGATTTTACCCATGTCTAAAGTAGACCAGTCGTATTTACGCATAAATGAGGTGCCGCCTTTACAGTAACCAAAACCAAAAAGTTCAACAATACATATGTTATTTTTAAAAGTTTGCTGAATTTCATACTTCAAAAGTCCAATACTAATCCTTAAAACCCAGAACCTTGAGACTTTTTTGGAAATGGAAAGATCATAGATATACAGACAAATATTTACAATCATTGAAGTATTTCTTAGAAATAATTAAACCGTGGATTAATATTTATCTTTAAAAAGGACTATTACCAATCCCTTCGTTTTATCAAAAACGAACAGATTACTAAACCTATTAAAGATCTGAAGATCAGCGACACAACACATAGCTTAAATAATGATTTTTATCTTTTGGGATTACCTTGTGACCTTTCGGTTGCTGAACTCGGATAGAGTGGTAGAGTGCTTGACCCGAGACCGAGGGGCCGCGGGTTCGAGCCTCACTAGTGTCACTGCCTTGTGTCCTTGAGCAAGAACATTAATCCTAGCTTAGTACTGGTTCAACCAAGGAAGACCCGTTCCTACATAACTGAAAGATTGTTGAGTGGACGTAAAGAATCAAATCGAACAAAAACAAGAACTCGGAAATATACTCTTTAGAAAAGAGTGTAGATCCAGATCAGATGGCTTCTTAGGAAGCCATCTGATCAGGATCCACACTGTTTTCCACTCAGATTGAACATACATGTACATGCTTACAGTTGGAATGCTGCAGCTAAACATGGTAAAATTGTGGGAGGAGTGTAGAACATGAGAACTATTCAGAATAAAACGTCATAAGATGGAAGCTAATGAGCAGCTACATGTACGTGTACGCAATCAACTAAGGCACAGTCTAGCCTGTCCATGCGTACAGTCTGGTCAGTGTCTTTGTTATTTGAATGCTCGAAGCTTTTATAGCAATTTTTGTGGCTTAGTGGCTGAGTTCGTGCTTGATAAGAGTACAGTTAAGTAGTTGGTCACGTTATGGTACTTTATTTACCCGATGGGAGAAATATAGGGGTTTCTTTAATACTTCTATCTGTAAATCTGTTTTGTCACCCTACTCTTATCGAGCACTGACTTAAAGAGTGCTTGACTCGAGACCGAGGGGCCGCGACTTCGAACCTCACCGGCGTCACTGTGTTGTGTCCTTGAGCAAGACAAATTTATCCTTGCTTAGTACTGGTTCAACTCAGGAAGACCCATCTCGACAAAACTGAAAAATTGTTGACTTGGACGTAAAGAATTTAATCAAACAAACAAACATGATTCCATGAACATAGCCAGTCTGTGTAGATGAACAGGCTAGATTGAGTATACCCTGTAGTGTGTTTGCAAACCTTCAAGGCAGCTTTGCTTGCGTCAAGCGTTATTTTAGAAAAAGTACAAACAAACTGATTCCAGGTCCGACTCCTTCGTTTTTTTTTTCAATTCCAGCCTTACAATCCATAATAATTGAGCTGTGACATAAGATTCCCAACACTGTGGTGCATGCGACCAGCAAAGGCTCAGATCAGCCTGTGCATACGCGCAATCTGACCAGAGCCTTTGCTAGTCGCTTAAATATTATATGACTGTTAAGCTGCTGACCGAATTTTTAAACTTAAAAGGAGGCTGCACAGGCTCGTCTGAGTCTACAATTGTCAAAATTGCACATTGTTGGAAATGACATGTCACGGCTCTATATTAATAGCATCAAGAAAGTACTGCTGCGTGGATCCTGCTTCCTGACACCAGCTCATGAGGATTCACAGTGTTTCCGTGCTCGTCATGACCGAAGTTCAATTCTAAAACACACAAAGTTGAAAGAAAAAAATATGAAAAAAGATATTTACCAGTATACATGTAATCGTCACAAATCTCTGTTAAGTGCAAAGCATTTGTTTTTAGGGGGCGGGGTTTATTATATATGCGAGATATTCCGACAATTTTCCGACAATTTCCGCGTTTGCATCCGTTTATCGAATGGCGGATCTTTGAGGGAAGTTGTCTTTTCTGAGAATATTTAGTTCATTTATTTCAATAAACATACCGTTGCCATTTTTTTCTAAATATACCTGTAGAAGGGAAGTAGTCTAATATATACACACTATTATAATAGTAAATTTCTCTGGCGCACTGTATCACGTCGAGTGGATTTTCGCATATCATCGGATCACAAATGATCCGATGATATGGGCTAATCCACGAGACGTGGTACTGTACGCCAGATCAAGTTACTAATATACATGTACTCTAACATATGGGTGAAGGTTTAAGTTATTATTCGTGATTTCAGGAATTTGGGCCTGGCTTTTCACAGAAAGTCAGCCTAAAATACTGAATCAAACAAATATTAGCTTTTCAGATTGGTGAACGCTGTGGTAATATTGAGCCAATAGTATTCCATGTTTATGAAGCACCCCCACACACACACACACACACATGAAATTCAATTCTCAATGTGTTATCATGTGCGCTTATAAGGGTAGTTGTTTGGTACATGTATCTTCTAGATGAACAATTAACATAAGGAAGCAGATTCATAATAATTTATTCAATTAAAACAGTTCGAGGAAACCATTGCAAAACATTTGAAATTCCTGATTATCCAAAAAAAATGAAATTATTGTTGGTAATCCTGTCAATAATGTTTCTTTACGTCCCTGTCAACTTTTTTCAGTCATGTCGGGATGGGTCTTCCTGGGTTGAACTAGAGCCTCCTAAGAGGGTCGAACGTTTCACCCCTCTCTCGAGGCAAGCACTCTACTCTGTCAAATAAAATCTCTTAGCAAACATCTGTTCTGATTTCTCCTGGGCTGGAGTACTTTGGATGTGCTCATTAAATCCGTTTAAAAGGATGATTCAAATGCGCACCTACCTAATTTGCATACTCGCCAGAGCAGTCGCTGATCATACATGTATACAAAAAGTATAGATATACATGTAGGTGAAGGCACAGATGAAACTAACCCCAATACATACGCCATGGTAGTCATTTGAAGGGGGCGTTTGCCAATACGCGATAAGTGCCAAAGTCTCAAAGCCGGGACACAGCAAAAGATACACCGGTTCGCGTAGCGCAGTCGGTAACGAGTCTGACTGCAGATCAAGGGGTCGCGAGTTCAATCGGGGCTCCGTCCCATACTTTCATGGAGAGTGATAATGGCCATTCTCCTCCTACCGCTGATTCAAGGAGTTAACCGCATTGTCAAGTTTGCCAAGGAAAAATGTGTGGTTAGGTGAACTGACCGTCCCGACATGACCATAAGTGTTGACTGGAACGTAAAGCATCAAACCTAACCAAAACCAAAAACTACAAAAGGTACAAATATGGTATGTGCACCCAGTGAATACTCAGTCAGATTACCCTGCGCATTCGCGCAGTCTGATCAGAGTCTTCACTAGGCGCTCTATGGGTACCCAAGGCACCAATGATTCTAAACATAGACAGCGAATACAACGATCAGACTGAAAGGCTAAGCAGGTTCACATTATGCGCGGATCTAGAAAGTTTTGTCAGAGGGGAGCCAAATTTGACAACGTTTGTTTATTTATTTATTTATTTTTGTTTTATTTATTTAGTTTGATGAGGGGAGGTAGGATCAAAATACCACTTAATGCGGACCATCAGCGGCCCGCCAGCGAAACGCCATTTTCATGCTGTTTCGCTGGCGTGCCGATGATGTCCCTACAAGTACATTGAATGCTGGCTTGGGAGCTTTGTGATTTTTTAGTGAATCCGGACAAGTATTGCTAAGAAACCCTGTTTTTTGTGATTTTCCAGGGGGGGCGGACCCCCTGTACCCCACCCCCTCTGGATCCGTGCATGCACCTTAGCCTTAGCTGTTAGTACCTAACGCTTGACCCCGGCTCTGACATATGTTCTGTTTCAGGTTTATACGTTACCCGAGTACCTGAAGAAAAGATTTGGTGGACAGAGGCTGCGTGTCTATCTAAGCATCTTTGCTATAGTTCTATATATAATTACCAAATTAGCGGTAAGTATGTTTATTAATGCCTTGTGGTCACCTGCTGGGAAAGGGCTGACCTCTTGACTCTCGTTTGTGATGTCTAATTGTGAAGTTGTCACTATCGCATTGGTATCCTGGATCAGGTGTGGTGCTTGATTGTATCGATTCCTGATCTTTGCCCTCTCTTACTCTTATTGAGTATTGACGTATGGACGGGGCCATAAAATACTCACAGAGGAGCCTAAGAATATACGTAGAATCGTTCAACATCAACATTAACAGTCGAATACAAATTGTCCATTATATTGTAGTTTTGGATGACCATACTGTACCAGTACATACGAGCCGCGACATGAGATTTCCAACAACGTGGTATGTGCGACCAACAATGCCTCAGATCAGTCTGCGCATACGCGCAGTCTGATCAGAGCCTTTGCTTGTTGCTTGAATACTCTATGACTCTTAGGCTACTGACCGAACATCATTTGGAGTTTCTAAGCTTAAAAGGAGGCTGTACACGCTCGTCTGAGTCTATTCATGTCAAAATTCGTGGAATACACGTGTCGCGGCTCAATAAAGAGTTTGGTTCTAATCGTATCGGCAAGCATAATGCAATAAGAACCAAAAGCTCCTGTGCTGGCAACATTTTCAGCTGTCGGTGAGGCTAAAGGGCAACGACCTAGAATTTCAATGACAGACAAAACACTAGGAGGTGTATAAATCTGTTTTTTTTTTGTAAAGGCAAATGTTGCCATACTTTTTTGTGTGAGCAGGGAAGCTGCAGGCTTATCTGAGCTTTCATGGGTCGACTGTGCTATCAGTTTCAAAAATACCTAGATACATCTACGTTTGTACATACCGTTATGTACATATATATGGACGTCACATTATAGCGCAGTTGCAAAGTGGCAGATTGCTCGTTTTTGGATCGAAAGGCCGCTGGTTCAAACCTCGCTGGACACACTATGTTGTGTCCTTGAGCAAGACACCATGTCTAATGCTAAGTATTGGTTTAATCCGGGACACCCGCGGAGCACATTGGCTCAGTTGGTAGAGCGTTAGACTGGGGATCGAAGGATTACTAAAGACTCACAGGAGTCGCTGTGTTGTATCTTTGAGCACGACACTTTAACCGCTGCTAAGTATAGTCAAAACTATTACCACTCGGTACCGAAGGCCTCGTGCAATAGTGCATCAGGTCGTCCACGGTACCGAGGGGTAATAGTTTTGACTATACTAAAAACAGGCATGAAATAACTGCTTTATTACCCAACCCATTTGATGAAATAATTAGCAGCGTTTCTTGCATGGAGTTGCTGTAGACGATGCGGTTTTGTAGCAAAACAGAAAATTTCACCAAAACTGCTAAATTTTGGTCTCAAAATGTTCCGCTCGTTCTAACTAAGGAAGCGAGTACCCAAACTTTATGTTTCTGACCATAAACAACGGAGTTATTAGAGTTTAAAAATAGTAAGTGAGTATGATCAGGAAATATCACAATCACAAACTGCAGACAACCCCGTGGCACCGCGAGGAAGAGCGGCTCAACCACCACGAGACACCAGGAAGACAAATTAAGCAAAGCAATCAGCTCTCTCTTCCCCATCAAGATGATTGCAATAGAAGAATGGACATAAAGTAACGTACAACAAAACATAGAACAATTACAGATTCCCACAATGGGAGTAACAATAAACAAAAAGTCAACAACAACAGAACCACCGCCTTAGAACGGACAGCAGCCTAAGCCACCGGGGCGCTTAAATGCATTTTACTGGTACCAAATCTTCGCCCTAGATTCTGCTGTTGTTGAAGTACAAAAAATGTTCAGCTCGCATGGAGGCCATCTAACTAATGCAATATATCATTATGGAAAACTCTCTAATCAAATTAACACTCCCTGATGAAACAAAGAAAAGGGCTCATGACTCACAGATAGTCAGAGCTAAAGAAAACCTCAAGTTGAGCCACGGTGGGTCCAGCTACAGATAAGCATCAGGCACCAACCCACCGATTATTTAAAGCTTTACGTCAGAGCCGTCATAGAGTCTGAGGCCTGACCCACCGTCGTGCAATTAAAGAGGAAACCATAGCTATAAACCGTGATTGGGTTTGAAACTAGGCAAAAAGTTGCCAAACCATGCCTTATTATCACCCATACTTTCGTGGAGATTGATCATGAAATAATTTCTACGGTCATTCTCCTCCTTCCGCTGATTTATTCAAGAAGGGTTGTTGTCAGTTACAAGCAAAAGTATGTGCACAAATTACTGGTTAGCCGCTTGCTCAAGCCTGCCCAGGAAAAAGTGTGGTTAAGTGAACTGACCGTCCCGCAATGACCATAGCTGTTGACATGGGACGTAAAGCAACAAAAACAAACAAAACCATTGTTCCCTTAATGCACTTCATTCTCTTAGCTTACGAAAAGACAACCAAACAACTTCAATAATTTCAAAATTACATTTATGAAATTGGTAAGGAGCACTTGGACAGTCGACTGACGAATACATGTAGCACTGAAAATCCAATACAAGCTTTACTTTACACCTTTGCTTCTTGGTATTAGCCAGCCAATATAGTATTAATATGTTACTTAAATTATAGAAGCTTTCATATTCTTTCGAGTCAGACCAACACTCCATGAATTCTCGTTTTATAAAAATCAATGCGTACTTGACTGTCGAACTGTCCAAAGCTGAATGCCTTCAATCAGCAAATCTCACGTGCATTCACTGCTAGCGCCGCCTGGCGCTCATTTCGATTACTCAGGAGAAATTAATTTTCTTCTAATTCATATATTCAAACGAAGAAAATTACATTTCCCCTAATGCACTTCATTCTCTTAGCTTACGTAAAGACAACCAAACAACTTCAATAATTTCAAAATTACATTTATGAAATTGGTAAGGAGCACTTGGACAGTCGACTGACGTATACATGTAACACTGAAAATCCAATACAAGCTTTACTTTACACCTTTGCTTCTTGGTATTAGCCAGCCAATATAGTATTAATATGTTACTTAAATTATAGAAGCTTTCATATTCTTTCGAGTCAGACCAACACTCCATGAATTCTCGTTTTATAAAAATCAATGCGTACTTGACTGTCGAACTGTCCAAAGCTGAATGCCTTCAATCAGCAAATCTCACGTGCATTCACTGCTAGCGCCGCCTGGCGCTCATTTCGATTACTCAGGAGAAATTAATTTTCTTCTAATTCATATATTCAAACGAAGAAAATTACATTTCCCCTAATGCACTTCATTCTCTTAGCTTACGAAAAGACAACCAAACAACTTCAATAACAAAATTACATTTATGAAATTGGTAAGGAGCACTTGGACAGTCGACTGAACATAAAAGAACGGGGGAAATGAATGTTAATCCTGGTCTTACCCCAGCGAAACTCAAGTTCTGACTCGAAATAATTACTGGTACTATTGCAAAATCTTTCTCTATTAACCTGCTAATATAAGAAGCATTCTTCAAACGTATTTGTAATTACACACATTTAAAGTCCTTGATTCTGAGAACCTCATATCCATCTGGAATTAAACCATCTTGACAGCTTTATTTTCCTGGACTACATTTCTGTAGAACTTCTGGGAGTAGGTGCACGTGCCAGCCGAAACCTCGAGTAGCTACTGAACTTTTTCAGAGTTAACCTGAAAGAATACACATACAAACGACCATCGCAATAAAATGTTACAATAAATTTCTACCTATGAAGAGGATAATGAGAGGGGAGTGGATATGGGTGCCTATGTGATAATCCTATGTAACTTGTCTTCCCGTGATAATACTTGCAAAATTTAATATGAATTTGAAAAACATCAGTAAACGTCCACGTATGCATACATATACCCATATATATGTGTGTTTCTATAAATATATATCAGCATATATGCACGTGTTTGGAAAGCCAAGGATTCAAATTCTATTTCAGATTCAATGTAGTAATCATCTATTCATTATACTTTTTTGCAATCAATTTAATTTAGCATCAGAAGCTAGGTTACATATGACTTTCTAACATATATGTGCATCAATATAATACCTCAAATCTGTGATACTACTGATATACTAGAGCAATACTGCTATTCATAATTTCCAGCTGATACCAGCATATTATACTTTTTAGCGTTTAACATCAGATGCTAGGTTACATTTTACATTCATACATATATGTACATCAATATAGATACCTCTGATCTGCGATACGACCGATCGACCAGAGCAATAGTACTTTTCATAATTTCCAGCTGATACCAGCATATTTCTTCTTTTTAGCATTTAGCATTAGATGCTAGGTTACATATGACATTCATAAATACATGTACATCAATACAAATACCTCTGATCTCCGATACCGCTGATCGACTAGAGCAATACTGCTTTTCATAATTTCCAGCTGATACCAGCATATTTATTCTTTTTAGCATTTAGCATCAGATGCTAGGTTACATTTGACATTCATAAATACATGTACATCAATACAAATATCTCCGATCTGCGATACCGCTGATCGACTAGAGCAATACTGCTTTTCATAATTTCCAGCTGATACCAGCACCATTCTTTTTTCTTTTCTCTCTTTTTTTTTTTTTTTTTTTTTTTTTTTTTTTAAGGACTATACAACTATATGAATGAATCAAATGAATTTAACAGGCAAACATATTATAATCAAGCCTTGCGTTTGCAATACCGCACATCTATATCTACTATAGCAATACTGCTGTTCATGAAACAAGGCTGCAACCACCATAAATCAAGGGGCTATAAATCCTTACGGATGAATCATTGCGGTTGAATTAAATCAAGTGATTTCTTAAACATTCAAGCATGTTATCAGCCAGCCTTGAGTTTGCAATACTGCAATACTGCACATTTACATCTACTAAAGCAATACAAATTTTCATAATTTCATGTTAAGACCAGCGTAAATCAAAGGATTATGCGACTATATGGCTAAATTTAATCAGTTAAAATCTTTTGTAGGTCAACTGTTATCATCCAGCCTTGTGATTGCAATACCGCACATCTACTAGAGCAATACTGATGTTCATAATACCTGGCTGAAACCAGCATAAATCAAGGGACTATAAAACTTTTCGGTTAAATCAAATCAACTGATCTCTTAAACAAGCAAACATGTTATAATCCAGCCCTGTGTTTGCAATGCTGCACATTTACATCTACTAAAGCAATACTGCTTTTCAACATTTTATCATCCAGCCTTGTGTTTGCGATACCGCACATCTATATCTGCAAAGCAATTCTGCTTTTTAAAATTTCCATCCAAAACCAGCATAAATCATAGAAATATATTACCTTATGGTTATATATCAAATCCCTTGAACTGCTCTTAAATAAACAAAAATGTTACCATCCTGTATTTACAAAAACCCGTACATTTACATCAACTAGAGCAATACTGCTTTTCATCATTCCATGTTTAAACCAGCATAAATCAAAGGATTATGCGACTATATGGTTGAATTTAATCAGTTTAACTCTTTTGCAGGCAAACTGTTATCATCCAGCCCTGTGTTTTCGATACCCCACATCTATATCTACAGCACAAAACTACTTTTGTAATTTCCAGCTGAAACCAGCATAAATCATAGAACTTTGATATCTTACGGTGAATCAAATCACTTGAACTCTTAAACATCCGACTTGGTTTGTGTAACAGTACATATCGATATAACTAGAGTAATACTACTTTTCATAACTTTACACTAAAACCAGTATAAATTAAAATACTATGATACCCTACAGTGAATCAAATCAATTTAATTCTTAAGCATGCAAACATGTTATCATCCAGACCTATCTTGCTTTACCGCATATCTGGATCGTAAATTCATAAATTCGAGCCGAAACCAGCATAAATCAAAACGCCATGATACCTTAAGATTGAAACAAATTAGTTTAACTGTAAAGCAGACCAACATTTCATCATACAGCTCTCTGATTGCGATACGCACATCTATATCTACTACAGCAATACTGCTTTTCACAATTTCCAGATGAAATCAACAAAAATATAAATGACTATAATACCTTATGGATGAATAAAAGATCTGTGCTCTACCATACGGTTAGATCAATTCAATTTAATTCTTTATGAAGCAAAATGTTATAATTCAACCATGCACATGATAGGTATAAATTTAGTTTATAGTATTAATATTTCAACTAGCTCCCCTTAAACACACATGTAGGAATAGAAGGGTGGTTTCCCTTAAGCTTTTATATAACATGTATGCAAAAACGATGAATTATGCGAAACAAATGAATAACAGACACACACGCGCACCTGTGTACTCGCACGCGCTATCTTATGACCACTACTTTTACACCATAAGTCTACTATTTGGATAAAATCCTTGACCTTACTCAAATATGCTACATTCATCATCATCATCATGAAGTTGCAACAAGCCAACAAATCGACAAAGGTCGATCGATCGAACGATCGTTTCATAGATCGAATTCTCGAAAGCTAGACATATAATTCACGTTTAAGGGGCCATCCATTATCTAGCCGAATTATTATTTAAAAAGTAAATTTAGCGTTAGAAATTACGATAGGAATGTTCAAGGTCCTGGGTATTACACTCCATTCATATATGCACTTAAAATCATATACTATTGACCGAGTTCTCGCCATGCGTATAGAGCTCGTGCATTCCGTGTGTTCTTGATAAATCATTATGTGAGCGACGTCACGCAAAAAGGGGGCTTAACGTAAATTTTATGGAATTTTAGTTCTTTGGATTTTCTTTAGCTATAATGAGTTAAAAGTCCAATTCTGACATTTATTTTGTTATATGACGCCGATAAAACGGTTAAAACGTCATTAATAGATGGGTACCCTCTTCAAGTTCTGTATAAAATGACGTTACAAAGTAACATCCAAATTTTACTATAACGACAAAAGAAAAGTCTAATAACCTTGCATGTATCAAAGTCTAAGAATTCATTCTTTAATATTACCGTTTTAAGAAAAGTACAGAGTCTTTTTTTTTCTTGTTGTCAGTTATTTTAAACGCAAATATAGTCTATATCAAACGACGGCGATTCCTGTACGATTCGAAATTTTGGCCAAAACGACAAGAATCGTAGCGGAAACGGCAAGGGCGCAGTAGAAGCGCCAACGTTGAAGAAGAAGCGCATCGGAATCTTCATGATTGTCACCTCACGGCGATTGTTTTGACCTGCTCAAAATTTACGTAGGGGCATCGCCGTGGACTCGAAGCGCAACGGAAGCGTAGTCACATCGCAGTAAGATCTTCATGGGCGTAGCCGTATCGCGGCGGCATCGTGAGCATCGTAGCTCAATCCCCGTCACATCGTGGCGAAATCGCAGAGTTATTCATCCGCGATGCAGCTACGCTTCCGCTGCGCTATGCGCGATCTTGTTACGCTCTGTGCACTCTTGCTACGACTAACGCGCTTCCGCGGCAAATGTGCTATTTAGACATAGTCAATATTGGCGCTTCTGCCACGCTTCCGCTACGCTCTTGGCGTTCTGGTCAACTCAATGCCTGGTTCAAATGCTCTCCTAAAGTTGGTGTCGCTAACCACCTCTGAGCGTTTTCTGAGCGTTTTCATGCTCATGTAATTGAAGAATTAAGAGCTATCTTCCAGTTGATCATACAAGTAGTGTCAAATTGTATCCGTCTGTCTTCGGATTATCAAAGACAGACCCAGGATCGCGTGGCCCTCCGCCTCCGTCTTGCCTGGACCTAATCATCCAACATAATATGTCTGTGGCTGAAGCATAGTGACTTGAACGCGTCTATCGTTGGCATTCAGGCAGACATAAATCAGTTGAACTTCAGATTGTATATGGAAATGAGACAAAATGGCAACGAAAGCGTAGCCCCATCCCCTAGTATATATATAGATCGTAGCAAGGTCGCAGCTGTAACGCCATCAGCGTAGACTAAGCGTAGCGGGGTCTTCATTGTCGTAGTGGGATCGTAGCAGCAGCGTAACTGGAAGCATCAAGTCCCCAAATCGTGTGCTTGTCTACGCTTCCGTGGCGATTTGTAATAATTTTAGAGAAAATATGTGATCGCCATGAGCGAAAACAACAAAATATTCACACGCTGACAGCGTTTCCAGCCAAAAATGTGATAAGCAAAGGAACAAAATTACCTTAAGGCTGGTGAGCGTAATTTATGTTGAGGGGCCCTTCAATCCATAAGTGCGGTACCGCTATCCGGATGCAATTAAGTATTCGGCATACTTTCAAGAATATACAGACACCAATTTCAAAATATAAAGTACACAAATCATTTGAGGTATAGCTCTATTTAGGAAATGAACAAATTAAGAAACCGTTGTTAAATTCACAGGTTCCATATTTTGTAAATTTCTTGCAATTGCACACCTTTGAAAATGCTATATTAATTGACAGGTGGGCAAGTTAGGTCTTTAAACTTATCACTGCAGAACGGTCGTACATGTTTGTATAACTGAATATAACTTTCTCTCTTCACTTAGTCCGCCTGAATTGAAAATATTTAGCATGCTGGTTAATAGATCATTCAGATCTACATTTGCTTTTATTAAAGAAATTCTCTCCTCTTCCGCAGTCGGAGAAACTCTCACAAATATAACGCCGGGCACAGAAGTGAACCGGAAATGGTGATATTTAGAAATTCCTCTAAAACATTTAAATGTTCTATTAAAAAAAAGAATCCCATTCATACCACGTAAATGGTGGACAAACGGCTTCATTACTAATGAAGCAGAACTGTTGACAACCAGGCAAGATGTTGTAAACATTGTGAATCGCTTCGCATATATCTTAGTCTTATAAGCCCAAAACATGCATCACGTATTCATTTAGTGTGACCAGCAGTCATAAAATGAAGACTAATTTCTGCATTTAGTCATTTGAAACAGCGCCATGACAGATAATGAAGCATGGTCTTGTGTTTGTTTTGACCAGCTGCATTATCTGCATGGAATATAGAATATTTTTCTCCATAAGATTTTTCTGGTCATTCTTTGGTGTTAGATGTTTCTATGCAATATCATGAATAATAATAAATTAAATTAATTAATCAGGGGTTTCATTAACTTTTTTGGCATCCGGGTATCAAGGCAAAGTAGGCGGGTGATTTGACAGTATTTGCCTATAGACTCTATACAAATTTATCAAAAGTAGCAGGGGAAACATGCCTGAGTAGAAGGGGAAAATCCCCGCCTCCCTCCTCTTAATGAAACCCCTAAATATGATTCCGAAATCAGACCGAATTCAAAGAAAAATAGCTCGGATTAAACTAATAAGTTTTTATAATCACTTAAAATGCAAATTTATATCAAACGAGCTGTCAGATAAGCTGTCAGCTCAGTTAGTGTAAACTCACATATATCTTTTTTCTAAACAGAATACGGCAAACTTGTATTCAATGTCAACTTTTAATAAGTTGCATCCCAAAACAAAAGAAAAGAAAGCAATTCTAGTCGAATAAACAGTGCAATATTACACGAAGACCAGTAGCAGCTCCGCTACAAGTTAGTGTAACGTTACAATATTTAACGCTTGAGATCGTTTAATCATCCCAATATCATGGGTTCAGTAAGCATGTAACATCTGGTCACTATCGGCCCGCAAGCGAAACGCCATCCCAACGGCGTTTTGCTGGCGGACCGATATTGGCCTGGGATAGGGTGTTGGCTGGCTTTGGGCTGCATGTCGGACAAATCAAGTTGTTTGCATGTTTTTATTTATTTTTTTTCTGGGATCGTGGAACAATTATTTTTCGTACATTTATTCGTGTACAAACGCATACGCAAATCAAACCAAAAGAATATGTCCCCGATTTTTGATAGTGTAGCATTGAAAGGATAATAATATGGGCCAGCACATGAGATTTTCGTACTTATCACATAGGCGAGAGGCGAAGGCTCAGTTGATCCTGCGCATCTGTGCAAACTTGTCTGAGCCTTGCGCTGTGCACACAATCACAAAGGAGGCACGAAAATTGAGCTCTCTTGTATTTATGTAGGGTTTTTATACATATACGTGTCCATACTAACAAAATGCGCAGTGAGAAGCTAAGGAGACAAAATATGTTGTTTATTTATGAAGACGGAAGCCCAGACTGATCTTGATCGCCACTTGGATCAAAGGCCACATATGCCTCTGTGTCTGTGTAAAGAGAGAGAATTTGGTGAAAATAATAAATGTAGATGTAGGTCTACGCATTGTCTGGGTTCATCCGAGAGGTTTCGGGTTCAAGCATCACTGGGGTGACTGCCGTGTGTCCTTGAGCAAGGCACAATAATCTTTGCTTAGTGCCGGCTCATGCAGTAACTGAAACATTGTTGACGGACGTTGTATTGATTTTTATCCCGTTCCGAGCCTCTATACAAGTTATGATTGGGTTGTTTCCCTTGCGTCTTGTAAAAGGTATCCTATTTTTGTCCCGGGATTTTTGTATGTCATGAGCAGGGCTTTTCTGGGCTCTTCAGATCTTACAACTCGGGTAAGACGGTAAGAAGCTCCAAGTACAACATACTAGGCGTTTTTAAATTTGTGATGACGATCGGATGATCACAAGTGATCAGTGATGATCAAAGGTCATCAGACTCAGTGATCGCACAATTGTCCATGTGATTGAAATAAGTTGGTTGTTTGGTTGGTTGGTTGCATGTTAAAAGGGGGGAATGTTTCTTATAAATAATGACCAAGGATTTCTTCCGATCTTCTTCGCCAGCCCCATTTTCTTCATCAACCCAGGTCCCGTTTACACAATAATACTGATATGACTGCGAAATCAGAGAGGGAGAGAGTTTTTTTTTATTTATCTTCAAGCTGAAGCTTCTAGGCCTAGTTTCGATTGAGATTTTTACAAGCAGTTTGGGTAACCTTTGTTCGCTTTTTTATACTGACCGCTTTTTGACAATCGTTGAAATTTTGTTTACAAAAACAAGTCTTTTTTTCTTGTTTACAAAAGATTTCGCTTGTTTTAGCCGTCGTCAATGTAATCAAAATGGTATAGGAGAGGCCTTCAAAGGGAGAAAACTAAAAACAAACAACGAATGGTGTCAATGGTTTAATAGCGAGCGCACATGTTTTGAACAAATTCGGCGCAGAAATTAGCGTCAACTTTGAACGTCATTTTCTCATAACGTCATCGATTACGTTAAGCACCCTTTTTGCGTGACGGCGCTCATGTGTATTCAATTAAATATTTGTATGGTGCATTCGGTTATTGTGTGTATTGTACATGAAGTTTGGATTTATCTTTATTTACAAGCAAATCTGGTTGGAAGTAAAAAGATAAGAAAAGGTAAGCTAGCTCAATATCCCTGTATAACTGTGTCGTTCAGCTAAGATACCGCTCAGTCTGATCACTCAATGCCGTCACTTTATGCAAGCAGAATTTAACAGGTATTGTTATGTGCGTGTAATATAAAGTTGATACACTTTGACAGGCGCTATCAAAGACCCGGATCAGACTGTACAATTGCTAGTTCGATCTACGGAAAACTGAATTTAACAGTACTGCATAGTACTAGATGATAAAACAGTGTATAAATATATTACCACGTTATGCCAATCGGCATGGATCAGGATTACCATGTTATGCCAATCAGCATGGATCAGGATCAGAAAGCGCATTCGCGCTGTAACAGATTCGATTCATATTAGATGAGATGCAAATGTGTATTTTTGATTGTGCAAATCAGCATGCCAATCAACACAGACCCTGATCGGAATGCGCATTCGTGCTGTAGCAGATTCTGCTCATAGTAGATGTCAATACATAGCTTAGATTATGCAAATTGGCACAAACCCAGATCAGAGTGCTCATTCGCGCTGTAACAAATTCCGCTTATATTAGATGCCAATACGTACTTACGATTATGCCAATCAGCACATAAACAGATCAGAATGAGAGTTCGCGCTTTAACGAATTCCGCTCATATTAGATGCCATGACTAACTTCAGATTATGCCAATCAGCAAAGACCAAGATCAGAAAGCGCATTCAAGCTGTAACATATTCGGCTCATATTAGGTGCCCCATACGTATTTCAGATTATGCCAATCACCACAAATCAAAACCTTAATCGCACTTTCGCTGTACCTGCCTCGCCACGTGTTCTCATTTCTTATAACCAGTCACATACAGTATAAACCCAGATCAGATTGCTATACAGCCCGATCTGGGTCCAAATTTTCAGATCTTGGAATAATGACTATGTTCTATAATGTAAGATAAAGCTCTGAGCCCTTAATAGCTATGCGTTTGACCGTTTTTATGCCCTGCTTGCCCATATAACACTCGTTAGTAAAGTGTGAATAATCATACTTATCTTTCGAAAAATTGCCATCTATCTGCACACCAGTACAGCTGCCCCACTGAACACGTTCCCAATGAACACCATCAACCGCCTCACTTCCCGAGTCGCCTCAGATGTTGGTCGTGTGATAGAACAAAACAACCCTATAGTGTGAATACTCGCCCCATGAAAACGGTGACATCCTGAACATGGATTGCTAAGCGATTTGCAGCTGCAGCATGATATGGGCGAGCACCGTTAGCCCTCGATACTAGAAGTTTCTGTTTCAATGGCCCGTACTGTCTTCTACAATGTCTTCTAGCCACCAGTGGAAAAATCAGCAATCCAAAATCAATGAAACCTCAGGCTCTTTGCAAAAGTCAATTTTGTCGTTGGTTAAGGTTCAGATACACTGCTTGACAATGTCAGCTAAATCTACTAAAGATAGTCACACGTACCACGCCCAGATACATGTCGATTCTAGTTGCTAAAACCGGTTTAAAAATCAATGCGTACTTGACTGTCGAACTGTCCAAAGCTGAATGCCTTCAATCAGCAAATCTCACGTGCATTCACTGCTAGCGCCGCCTGGGGCTCATTTCGATTACTCAGGAGAAATTAATTTTCTTCTAATTCATATATTCAAACGAAGAAAATTACATTTGCATAACGTCTCCTTTCATAAACGAACCGTACGGGCATCGTTATCGCGCGTGTCGATAAGCGCCTGTGTGTTTTTAACAGGGAAGCGGGTAACCAGGCCATGGATAGTCAAATTCATTGATCGGTCAATAAGTCAGTGACTCATGACATAGCAGCAAATAGACAGTCACTCCGTATATAGTCGGTTGGGTAATAAATATTTTTTTCATCTTTATACTTTCTTACCTATAAGAATGCTATTTATTAGTTATCTATCTTTATTTATTTATATATTCATTTATTTATTTATCATGTGTTTTTTCTTGCTTATGTTGCTTTCACTTAACTTGTTCACAACTTGCTTAGTATTCATATGTATTTGTACTTGTTAAGCCATGTCATTCGCTCTTATGTATGTATAAATTGTAGGAGAAGGGTCGTAACTAAGGTTGTGAGGACTTGTGACTCAACCCATTGCTGTATCAAACTTGGTAATAAAATATGTTTAAGCTAAACTAACTAAACTAACATGCTGAACTGTAAAACACTAAATTCACAAATATATATGTCAGAGTTACGCTTTTTTATTTTTTTTATTTGTCACGTTACTCATATCAAACATGTCTTCTTTCACTTCGTCTTATTTCTTTTTTTAAAAGATATTTCTTGGTTTAAACTGTGCCCCAACGGCCAAAATTGGCCCCGCTCCAGGGGTTACATGTTTTACATTGGCTTGTATAGGGAAAACATGGAACAATCTTCTTGTCTGAAACCATAAGACCTAGAGCCTTGATATTTGGTATGTAGCATCAATGGCCCCACCCCGGGGTCATATGGTTAACATAGGCTTATATAGGAAAAACATGAGAAAAATATTCTTGTCTGAAACCATAAGGCCTAGAACCTTGATATTTGGTGTGTAGCATCACCTAGTGGACCTCTACCAAGTTTGTCCAAATTATCTCCCTGGGGCCAAACATTGCCGCATACCTTTGGGTCGCATGTTTTACATATAAGGCTTATATAAGGAAAACAGGGATAATATTCTCGTCTGAAACCATAAGACCCAGAGCCTTGATATTTGGTATGTAGCATGACCTAGTGGACCTCTACCAAGTTTGTTCAAATTATGCTCCATGGGCAAAAATTGGCCCCATCCCCAGGTGCCACCAGGGACATGGCCAGCTTTTAACATATATCTAAATGTAAGCTTTAAACAAAACTCAGATGAGCGATTTAGGGCCACTTGGCCCTCTTGTTTGTCTCTCCAGCACATGCGACTTAACTACGTGACATTCTAAGTCGATCATTGACCGATTAATATAAGATTTCAAGAACATCTTCTTTTAGCTTCAATAATGGATGGAATAAATAGTTTTTTGCTCTATTTTATTTATTCAAGCAGAGGCATGGGATTTCCAACAATGTGGTATGTGCAACTAGCAGAGGCTCAGACCAGCCTTCGCATACGCGCAGTCTGATCAGAGCCTTTGCTAGTTGCTTGAATATTCTATGAATATCAAGGTATAGACCGAACATCATTTGGACTTTCCTAGCTTAAAAGCAGACTTCACAGGCTTCACAGGCTCGTATGAGTTTACACTTGTCAAAATGTCATATTGTTAGAAATCACATGAAGCGGCTCAAATTGTGTAGAATTATTACACCGTGGGCGGGCTCCCAATAACTCGAGTCCTGAACTCTTGTTAAACCATATATTTTCTTAACCCTTGTAATGCTGAAAATTTTATGAGATACACTCCTCAGTTTTTTATCCTTTTAGCATGCAGCATTGCATTCCAGTTGTAAGCATGTATTTTCAATCAGAGTGGAAAACTGTTACTAATTCTGATCAGATGGCTTCATCAGACACAAGCCGACCTGCATCTTCTGTGTTTTCAAAAAAGAATAATTATGGGTTCAGCAGGAAAAGCTTTAATGGATGAATTCGTTCCATATCAGGGGGTGTTTTAGCTGAACTAAGCACAAAGTGCTCAACGGTGATCTTTTGTGATCGGTGTTTGCCCCCCCCCCCCCCCCCCCCCCCGGAAAATCACGAAACGATAGGGTTTCTTATCAATACGTGACCGGATCCCATGTTGGGCCACCATCGACCCGCCAGTGAAACGCCATTTAAATGGCGTTTCGCTGGTGGAACGATCATGGCACACCTTTAGTGGTTTTTGTTATGAAACAATCATCAATAAGGCATATTAGGATAATATCAAAAGCGATATAAAGCCCCAGTATGAATGTACTATGCTCTAAGCATTCAACAAGATAACACATCTTGCAATAGCTCTTTAAAATATTCACACATTCACCAGGGACCAGGGTGGTGATTTATTTGCCACATTACAGTTGTTAAGCGTCACGTTAGTCGGATATCAAATATCAAAGACAGACGTTTTTAGAAATCACTATCAAATTTGGTGCACCTTTAAATCAGATGACCTAGAAGACATGCATTCGGTTATGCCAAAACGAATCATCCAAGCTGTCATTACAACTAATGGTGGTGTTACTAAGTGTAAGGTGACATGCCAGATTTTCGCTGGAAATGAAATCAGTTACAAGATAACATGCTTTGTTGTTACAGTGATATACATGTGCTTTAATAAAACATAGAATAAATAAAGATTTGCACCTTTTAATACATTGCAAAATCAAATATTAAGTACATAGGGGTATGTAAATAAATATGAAAAAAATCGCTATCTAGAGAAAATTTGGAAAGCAGCTGTATATCGTTTGATGTGCAATAATGAAAATATAAGTTGTACATTTTCGGTTGTAAAGTATGTTCAGGCCAGATTTTTAATTCAAACTACTGATACCACATCATGAAACATGGGGTTGCTATGATTTTGTGGTGATGTAGGTGCATATCTCTGATACTGTACCTAAACCAAATGGAAAATGCATGATTTTGTTGATCCTCGGTAACACACATGTGTTACCATGGATGGATTGAGCATTGCTATACCAAATAAATAGAGCTAATTAGTTTTGGTCTCAATACAATACTTTCTCATCTGACATAACACATTTTACTTATAACACACTGAAAATCAATCCAATATTTCGTCATACGTCTTCGAATTGATGGCCATCTTAAAAACAATGCAATTACAGCTTTCCAACAATTGTTTTTAATTTAATGTGCCCAACTGCTCATTTATATGGAATATTGCTCACTAAATACCAGTACATTCATAATACTAAACAACGTGTTTGGATATATTACTTCAGGTGTCCATATTTGCAGGAGCACTATTTATACAGCTG
>CAXHUL010000379.1:54557-82000 GCA_964019695.1 Loripinus fragilis
CGGCCAAACGTTAACCTCGGCGAGATTGTGCAAAACGTATGTTTGAGCCATGCCAACCCAAGGTCAATGTCTCAGCTGAAGGTCAATAAATCGAATGTTTGCACAATAAGTTTACCCAATATGGATTTACATATTTTTTCTGTAAACTATGGTTTAAAGTTCTCTTAGAGAACTGATGCGGGAAATATAGCTGACCGTCAGACTGCGCCCTAGTTAATAGTTATTTTGTTTACAGCTGTAGTTTTTTTCTATAATGTTGAACATTTACTCTTGAATAAATGCTTACCTCGGGTAATCATAGCTCCAGATAAGGATTGGAGGCAATTGGGTATTTACCCACCTCTTTTTGGTTTAATTGGGTATTTCAAATTTTAAATTGGGTATTTCAAGTTTTTGTATTGGGTATCCATCTGAAAGCAAATAAGCAATGAAAGCGGGCCATATTTCCCTTGATTTTTTTGTTTACTTTCGGTTTCACTTTCAGAAAGCACACTGGCAGTATAAGTATATCTGAGATCGCTATTTCATACTTATTTCGAAAAACCAACGTATCTATCAAGTCACCTTTGATTCTTCGAACCACCAATACGGTATTAGGGTTAGTTACGATATGATATTATTCAATTGCTCTGGGGCTTTTTTGCCCACGTTACGCCATTGTTACTGTAAAGCGAGACGAATGTCGTAATTGTGTAAATATTGGGTATAGCTAAACAGCGCCAAGAATGTTCCTGAACTGGTTTACAATTTAATAAACTAGATTCGGCGCCACGTCGTCTATAAATTTGTACCCTACAACAGCTAGAGATGCGAAAAATGACAATCGGAAACTGAATACTATAGCGTCATACGCTACGAAAAAGTTCGGAATTGAGTATCAAGGATTTTTATTGCGTTTTTGTACGCACAGAAATGAATTTAATTGCGTTTTCACGTTCACGAAATTGCGTAATTACGCAATACGCAGCCTGATCTGGAGCTATGTCGGGTTGTATTAGAAGGACAATAAATGCAACAACGCAGATGGCACCTCCGCTACCACCACATCCTCAAGTGGATGACAATTATATATTGACTAAGTTTGCAACCTGTATGGTACATGTAGCACTGGCTAAGTGTGTAGCATGAGATAGCAAAGTCCTTGAAAATTACATCAATGTGTCACAACACTAAGATGACACACCCAGCTCATCGCCATCTCCGCGAGCGGAGATGGCGAATAGATGGATGTGTCATTTAATAGCTCATCACTTTCGTTTGTAACAGCTTTTGAAATTTCAAATGGCTACTGTACGCTCAATCCACTTTAGTTAATTGCTGAAAGATGGCGAGCGTTTTGAAAAGCGTATACTTGTTTTGAAAAGTACTTGCACTTTCTTTCATTTTAAAACATCTTGAGGCCAGCACTTCTCCAGTGATAAAAGTTAAACAGTTCAACCTGCTATTGTTATAGTATTTTACTCGATCAATAAACTCGAACCGAATAAATTTTAAAGCGACGGAAACAGGAAAAGTTATACAAAACTGGCAGTTTAGCTGCCACCAAACTTGGTGTAACGTTACGCTTGTTCTTGGATATAAGCCATGGCATGTGATTTCCAACAATGTGGCATTTTGACAAGTGTAGACTCAGAAGCCCTGTGCAGCCTCTTTTTAAACTTAGAAATTCCAAATGATGTTCGGTCAGTAGCTTAACACTCATAGAATATTCAAGCGACGAGCAAAAATAGTAAGTGAGTATGATCAGGAAATACCACAATCACAAACTACAGACAACCCCGTGGCACCGCGAGGAAGAGCCGCTCAACCGTCAAGTGACACCAGGAAGACAAATTAAGCAAAGCAATCAGCTCCCTCTTCCCCACCAAGATGATTGCAATACTAGAATGGACATAAAGTAACATACAACAAAACATAGAACAATTACAGACTCCCACAATGGGAATAACAATAAACAAAAAGTCAACAACAACAGAACCACCGCCTTAGAACGGACAGCAGATAAGGCTCTGATAAGACTGCGCATATGCGCAGGCTGATCTGAGGCTTTGCTGGTCTCACATACCACATTGTTGTAAATCTCATGCCGCGGCTCAAATATATCTTTAAATGAACGAACATTTTATATTCCAGTTCACTGCCACCGAAAAAAGACAAACAAAGTGCTGGTCCAAACAAACCCAGTGTGCAGCAATACAGAGCTTTCCTGAACAAGGTGATTGACAAGGTGGCTGACAACCTCATAGATAGGGGACTCATCCAGAACCTTAGTCCTTCAAGCAGCGCCTCTACGATAGTGAGACACCAAGTACAGAGACCCAGCACTATTGAAGTACTCCATAACCAGGCACCAAGTCTCATTGAAAGACGCGTCATTCAGAAACCCAGAGTACGCGCCTGTACGTCAACCTACAATCTTTCCGTCTCGGTAAACTTCGGCAACCTTCGGTCACCTACAACTGAGACGATTTATAAACAGTTAGGGGAGTTTTAGTTTAACTATTTATGTGCTAATGGAGGATTTTCCATTCTGGTTTTATTGATACAATCAACCTGGGATGGTCAATTTGTTATATTGAGGGATTACATATTTATGATTTCCAAATGAAATTGTATTTCTTTGAACATTTGTAACCCTTTGGTTAAACATCATGTGACGTTTTCTCATGTTCGTTTGTTTGGTTTGATTCTTAACGTCTCAGTCAACAGTTTTTCAGTCATGTCGGGGCAGGTTTTCTTGGGGTGAACCAGTACTAGGCAGAGGATAAATTGTCTTGCTCAAGGACACAAAGCAGTGCCTCCGGTGAGGCTCGAACCCGCAACCCCTCGATCTCGAATCAAGCACTCTACCATTGAGCCACCGCACTACTCCTTATTATTTTATTTTTTACTTCCCAAAAGTTTATTCACTGAAACTTAAGTAGGAACTTAGTTTTCCATTTATATAGGTAATGGGAAAATTGAACAAAACCAATCAACATTCAGATCAATAGAGCATAGATTGTGTGACAAAAATATCAGCAGCATCTTTCTGGGCCCATATTGAAATTTTCTTGTTAACAGTGTAGAGTCAGGTCAGCCAGCTTCTTTAGAGGCTGTCTGATTAGGGTTTACACTGTTTGCAACACGGTTAATATATTTTACTTGTTATGGTCGATATGAAAATGACTTTGTTTTACTTGCTAAAACACAAGTGCTGACAATTCAATAATTAGCATTATTTCAATTTATACAAAGTTTCAATATGAAGGTATCCTGAGCAAGGTAAATGACTTGACTGAAAACCTAACTGAAAGAGGTACATACAGAATCTAAGTCATATTTGCATCACGACAGCTCATGCTAGGACCTCTGTAAGCGAAAGGTGCAGTCATCACGTGGTGGTTGCAGTCGACGAGTGCACAAAAAAGTGTACCTAGCTGTTTAAAAGGGTAATATGTTGGTCAATATTTTACAGATGACATTTGGGATAATTGCACGCAGCAAAACAAAAACGAACTTGAACTCATACAATATGAAGCTGCAAGAATATCAACAGGAGCAACAAAATTAGTATCATTTGCCAAACTTTACATAGAAACTGGTTGGGAGACGCTAGATGCAAGAAGAAACAAACATAAACTGGTGTTATTCTACAAAATGGTTAACGATCTTACCCCACCTTATCTCTCATCTCTTGTGCCTCCTCTTGTCCAGAATGCGTCACGTTATAACCTATGTAATTCCAATGATACTCAGACTATTGCTTATCGCACTACTTTGTTTTATAATTCCTTCCTACCCTCATCAATTCGAGATTGGAACAGACTAAATCCGGATTTCAGAAATACTGGTACGCTAGATGCTTTCAAAAATAAACTAAATCAAAACTTGCCTGTTATACCAAAACATTTCTACTCTGGAATAAGGAAATACAAAATATGGCACACAAGAATTCGTACAGGTTGTAGCTCACTTAAAAAATACTTATTCCTAAAAAATATTATTGACTCTCCACTATGTACTTGCAATTCATGAGAAATTGAGAATGCCTACCATTTCTTCTTTATTTGTCAACTATACAATCACCTTAGGGTAGAACTTCGTCAATCAATAACACAGTACTGTAACATGACTCTGGATGTACTTCTGCGTGGTGATGAAAGACTTTCAACAAACACCAACTCAACCATATTTGAAGCTGTGCATAAATACATCCAGAAAAGTAAGCGATTCTGAGCATCTAAATAGATTGATTTATGGTAAAAACACCAAAAGCAAATATGAATTGTCTGTATCTAAAATACTAAAGTGATACTGGAAAATGTAAACATTGCCAATATCCCAAACAGCTCCCGTCCAACCTGGACAATTCATACTATCCCCATCACATCTCTCTCTCTCTCTCTCTCTCTCTCTCTCTCTCTCTCTCTCTCTCTCTCTCTCTCTTTTAATTATGGTTTAGCCTCTATTGTCTAATTGTCTTCAAATAATTTGTATTCTCAGCTTAAAACTGCAAGTAGCAACACTTGATTGATTCTTAAAGTTAGAGACAAACCAATTAACTTGTATCTTGTAAGTTAAATGTTGTTCTCAAATTTGAAGATATAGCTCAGCATAATAACCAGTCAGGTGCAATTGTTGTAAGAAACCGTAGCCTCTGTTAAATACACCCAACTTGTTGCAAATGTCGTTTTAGCCCATGAACTTGTATTATGCAAAACTGAAGTCATTGCCTTCTACACTTTGTCAAAATATAGTAAAGGGAGAAGAACTTGATAAGCTTTTGCTTCCATTCTAATCCTAATGTTTGTATGCTTGGCAAATGTATTGTATTGTATAAACTGATTTGAAATAAATATGTTTAAACCAATATTTTACTTCTGAAAATACTCATCGTGAAATATTGTCACTAAATCAAGCTATGTATCTGCTCTACATTTTTTGTGGGTTGAGTGATAGTCGCTACAGCGTCAGATTTATGCCAAAAATGTGATTTACTAAAAAAGTGGATGAAAAAAATGTCTGCTTATGTTCTGGAATGTATGCTTGCTACAGCTAAAATGCAAGATGACAGTACTTCAATGTGAAAAAACTTCAGAAACTGAGGCTAGAGCATTTTGAAAGTATTCAAGCTTTTGATACTGTACGCATAGTTCTGTATATCGGGTGTTCTGACCCAGTGATTGGGTCGTTGACTGTTTCATATTGATTTTATTTAGACACGCGACTACTGGGCCAGAACACCCGATATACAGAATTATGCGTACAGTATGAAAAGCTTGAATAACTTCCAAAATGCTCTGTCCTCAGATTTCAGACTTTGTGCTTATTAAAGGATTGTCTTTTTTCATTTCATCGAAAGCAAGTATAAATTCCAGAACATAAGCAAAAATTTCTTTCATCCTCTTTTTTAAGAAAAAATCACATTTTTGGCAAAGCGCCTATCAATCAACCCACAAAAATGTGCTAAGTAGATACTTAGCTGGATTTATAAGTGATTATAATTGCGAATAGTGTTTTCAGAAGTGAAAAAATGACCAAAATATTACCTTTATTAACAGCTACGTACTCTATTTTGTGCACTCGTCGACTGCAACCACCACTCGATGACTGCGCTGTTCGAGTACAGTGGTTCTCTAGAACACGCACCTAAACGTCAAACAAAACCTCTGTCTCAATACACAATGACAACCTTCGGGCTCTTGCAGTTGACTCGCTCATTGGTATTGGAAGATTTAATTTAAATGCGATTGGACCAGCGCACGAGATTTCGTGACTTATCGTATCAGCAAGTAGCGAATGCTTACGCGAGTCTTCGCATATGCGCGGACTCGCCAGAGCCTTGCTACCCTTATTCACAAAGTATCGATGTAGATAAAGGTTCAGATCAAAAAGATCTCTAGGCCCGATGGATACGACAGTGTGAGCTTGTACACGACTGTATTGCACATGCGCGATTTGTGCATACCGAACACTCCTGTGCTGTCCCATAAGTTTTATTGTATTCGGGGAGAATAGTGATTAGCATGTGTACTACGAGGGGGGTTCAATATGTAATGAAAACCCATTCATAACTCCATCCACAAACGCGTTAGAATTTTATGTTATATGCCAAACGAAAGATCAAAGCGTCGCCGTTAAAATGGTACAGAAAACATTATTTTATCTTACCAGTTTTAATAAGTTACAGACTTTTTAAAAAGCACACTAATATACACTGCATATATTTTTCTCCGAATTGTAAAGACTGATTTCAACAATGATAGAAAGGCATGCTGTATTTTCTGAAACAAACATTTAACATGCATGAATCACATATCCTAGTTTTCTGACTTATTTTCACCTTTATCTGCTATAACGATACAAACTTTTGACCGGTACCGATTTCTCATGCAAACGGTTTTATATCGTTACCCCCTCTTACGTTGACGTCATTTAAAGCAATGGGCGTAACACTAAAATACGCACGGTTCTTGAAAATCAGAATTGTGACTTTGAATCAGGAAAGGACAATTTTGATTGTATCGAAGTTTCAATACATACAATGCATAGGCAGCAGACCAGTTAAACTGAACCAATATCTAGGGGTATCTCTAATGTGGTATACCATTTTCGTTTCCTATAATTTTATTGTCTGAAATTAGCCAGCCAGATTATGTACATCTAAATACGTGTAACAATGTCAAAATAATGCATCCGAATGCAAACATCGATGAAACGCGGTATTTTGTCTGATCCATTTCAGTGTAGGCCAGAGATGGGGTTTTTTTTAAATGGTTTTCTTATTTCAATTGACGTACTTGGGGGTACTTTATGAGTGAGATTGAATACGGAAATTTCAAAATTGGCTATATTCCTTTCAAATGAACATCAAAGCGACCAGAAAAAATAATACAAATAATTTTCGTATAAATTTTCGCTATGTATTTGTTCACGCAAAAACGACTCTGTCAATGGAATGCCAGAAAATGTAGCATCAAGGAGGATTTTAACCAAAATGGAAGCCTCAATTTTTCATAGAATATGAAGCAATGTGAAAAAAAAGTGCAGGTATAAATCACCAATATATGGATATTTACCACACGAAGAAGCAGAATGAAAAAATCCCTCGTTTATGTAGTTATCTGCTTTTGAAAACATTGTTTTATTTCATATCGCAGTGTACTTCAGAACCCTATCTTGAAAGTGGCTTGTGTAAATTAGGTAAAGAGCTGAACAACTGCAATTTTACATTTGTTTAGCCAAGAAGCAGACTTTTTAATGAAAGTAATTATGAAGTGTTTAAATATAAAACCTTGGGATTTGCTGGGCTGTTTTCATTACATATTTAACGCCCCTCGTATATGCACAAGAATATGTATAAGAATAATTGACCAAACTCATAGATGGTCTCAGCCTGTGGGGAAATTAACACTTACCTTCACATCGGACTTTTGATGGCCCAAATTTACAATGCCTCCTTAAAGTTAAGTGCTACCTTATTTACGTATTGATATTTTAACATGATATTTTAACATGATATTTTAAATATTGAATACATTGCCAGACTCGGTGCGGTAAATATTATGAAAGATATCCATGTGATCTACAGACTGCATGAAACCATTTTGATTTTAAGAAGTTTGAAACATTCGATTTGGTATCTTAACTAAGGTAGTGCTTAACTTTAAATAGGCATTGTAATTCCAGGCACTTTATCTCCTTAAAGTTAAGGAAGATTTAAGATAGTATTGATTTTTCTGGATGCGAAAAATAATTTCCCTGTAGATCGCAATGATATCTTTGACCACAAGTACTGCATCGATCCAGGCAATTTATTTAGCATTTAATTTAGCATGTTGAAATTTCAAAACTTACCTTAAGTCTTCCTTAACCTTAAGGAGGCATTGTGATTCCGGGCCCTGAATTACAAGTTATTTATTAAGTATTTGAGTTAAGTATTTACTTTGTTTAGTTTTGAGATTTCAACATGATATTTTACATACTAATTTTTTTTTAGAAAGTATAAAGCAATTGTTAGCTAGTGAGGGATTGGACATGATGTGATATCGATCTGAGAATACCAAAAATAGTGAGTATGATCAGGAAATACCACACTCAAACTGCAGACGAAACCGTGGCACCGCAAGGAAGAGCCACACAGCAATCAAGAGACACCAGGAAGACAAACTAAGCACAGCAACCAGCTCTCTCTTCCCCATCAAGATGATTGCAAAACTAGAATGGACATAAAGTAACGCACAACAAAAGTAGAACAATTACGGAATCCCACAACATAGCTACCGCCTTAGAACGGACAGTAGCCTAAGCCACTCGGGGGGGCTTAAATGCATTTTACTGGTACCAAATCTTCGCCCTAGATTCTGCTGTTGTTGAAGCACAAAAATGTTAAGCTCGCAATACTGATCGAGGCGATTGGACATGATGTGATCTCGTTATCAAAACATGTCCAATGCCAAGTCCGAGCCTTTATCTCTTGGGTGAATAGCAAACAATACAATATAGCCAGCCAGACAACCCCCGATCAAGATATGATATTCCAATTTAGCTATGATATCTCATTTGACATATGGGCCTCGTCGCGACAAAACCTGTTTTCGGGGGTTCCTACAAAGCGAGTTTCAAACCAGTCTCCTCAGCTACAGAGACTAGCTAGAAAACTGATATTTCACCTGTAGCAAGTGCATACGGTACTTTCTAAAAAGCGAACAACAAAGGCGCTGATCAGACTGCGCGGATGAGCAGGCTGGTCTGCGCCTGTGTTATTCTCAACACCCAGAAGACAGGTTTTCTCGCGTCGAGGCCCATATATTCTATCCTACTCTCGTTTCAACTTATCTTAATCTACATTCATATCTCAAACGAAACTTAGCCTGTGGTCTATATACTATATACATGTAGTATAGCCATACTGAAATAGACCACAATCTGATTTTATGTCAAATATCATTCGGAATATATGGATCAACATGTAGCTACATTCGATGCTGACAAATCAACCCCCCCCCCATCAGTGACTACTTTCTCAAGCAAAGAATACACTTAAATGTAGTGTAAAATAATCCTATCTAAATGTTCAAGTACATTGAACTTGCCACTGATTGAATAATGTCGTAAAGTCACCTGTGCAAATTGAGAAAAGAAAATATTCAGATTAACACTCAGTTGGTGTCCAAATCAACGTTACATATATGTCTGAATACACATAACTGAGTATATACACCCGTATATAACCTCATACGTAAATTATGTTACTGCCTTTAGTACAATTGAAAAGGCCATGGCTCCATACTGATTACTTGGTTAGCCGTTTAGTTTTTAACATTGTAATACCATAGAATATTCAAAATAATGGTACATCGAGTTCTTGTAGTGATGGAATTATTTTGATCCTTAAGAATATGTAGAGTACTATTTGGTAACTTAGTTAACACTTTGTGGTATTACCAATATCCTTAACGTAGTAACGTTTGATTTTCCTTTTAGCCGGGTTTTTCGAAGAAAAATCCGGTTATTAAATAAGTGATGCCCGGGCGGGCGGCGGGCGGGCGGCGCGTTCTTGATTACGTTTTGGTTAACTTTTTGGCAAATTCGATTTTTTTCGCAAAGTATTCAACCTGCGTTCTTCAAAATTCACACATGGTTTCCTCAGGGTTTTTACTTTCATGTGATGCCATTTCTTTTCAGTTGGTTTTCAATTTTTTGGTGAAAATTAGGTATTTTTTTTATAATTATTTTTTCACAAATTTCTTTGTATATTCCATAACTCCAAAACTATTCAAGGTATTTGGATGGACCTTTTTAGGGATGTTGATCCAGATGATAAGGCACGCTGCACACAAGTGGCATAACTCTAGCTTGCTTACTTTTCTAGTTATTTCCCTTTGCATTTTTTCACAAAATTTTGTGTATGCTCTATATAGTCTACCGCCTATAATTTCTACGACCCGTAGAAATTATTGGTTTTGATGGCATTTTTTGTTAATGCTCGGCATCCATGCTAGAAATCTTCTTTGGGGTATGACAAAGTGCCCCAGGGTGGATGCCACGCCCAAAACTTCGAATTAAGGTCACAACGAGTCAAAGGTCAAATAGGTGCATTTTCTTGCATGATATCGCTATAAGGTATTTTAAATTGCTTAACATGTTATTTTTATCAGTCTAACAATGCCTAGTATGGCGAAAATCAAAGGCCAGACTTTTATATGTCGAAAAGGATAGTTTTTGGAATGTTTTAACTATTATGGGATAAAAGAAATATATTTTACGCAGAAAAACACATTAATTTTGGTGCAGATTGTCATATTTTCAGCCTTTTTTTAAAGTTGTTGTTAGTCATACCTTAGTCCTAAACCTCTCAGAATTATACGCACATAAAGAGAAGGTTTTTTTCTTCAATTTAGCAGAGTTTTACATTTAAAATTGAAAATTTCTCCTTAGTGAGTTTCTTGGAATTAATGTTAGCGACTGCGAGACAAAGAGAAACTAACAAAATCATCTTTGCTCCCTTCTACGAAGTTTTTTCACTTGATTTAAAGTTTAATGTCATAGTCAACAGCTAAGGCCATGTGAAGACAGTCTGATTACAGTATTAACTTAGTGCTGCACCATAAGCTATGAGAATATGTTTTCTGCAAGCAAACAGTACAGACACTGATCAGAATGACAAGTGCTCAAGCTGATCTTATTCTACGTTAAGTGAAAAGACAAAACTCAGAAGCTCAAATTTTTTTGCATAAGTATGTATGCCACACATTCAGAAAATACACATTAAATGTCTGCCAGTAAATATAGCGCACAAAATGTCTGCCATTAAATACAGCGCACAAAATGTCAATTTGATTAAGATTGCTTTCTGTTGCTAGGAAACACTAACATTAACAAAATTAATTTGTTGCTGTTAAAAATTAAATATTTGACAGGGATAATAAAGGTTTAGCTACTATATTTGGATTTTTGTTTTCAGGTTTTCTTGTCTTTATCTTTTTTTTTCATTTTGAATTTAAGATAATCAATCATGGAAATTGATCCAGTTATTGTTTTGAAAAGAAAATCTGACTTGTTGAAGTTATCTTATGATCTTTGTATTATATGCCAAGTTTCTAGTAAGGAACAACTTAGGAGTGCAAGCGAAGGTGGAAAGAAAAAAGTGAGGGAGTGCATACAAAGGCGGAGAAAGTTCAAAGATGCTGCGAGTATAGAAGTGTTAGACAGGCTTGAATCTCTTAATGAAAATGAGTGGGGGTTAGCAGAGATAAAATGGCATAAGACATGTTATAGCTCATTAACATCAGAGCATCATATTCAAAGGTTAGAGAAAAAAGCAGATATATCGAAGGTACCAGAAACCCAAACAAATGAACCAGCATCTCGATCAGGGCAACGATCATTAGACCCAGTAGATTGGACAAAATGCATGTTTTGTCAAGCTGTTAAACGTGAAGAGCTACACAATATAGTATACATGAAGAAATCTAAACAAATAATGGAAGATGCACGTCTTGATCCAGTTATGAGAGTTTGATTATCAGGAATAAGCGATCTCCCTGCTGCTGAGGGAAAATATCATTTATCTTGTCTCGTGAACTTTGAAAGGAAACTGGAAAAAATTCGCAAGATTGGCACTTTGCCTTCTCAAGATTTGGCCATGTCAGAACTTTGCAAAATTCTGGAGCATGGGTTGGCTCTCGGCCATGTGTATGATATGGGTAGTGTCTGGGAAAAGTACAAGCAGATTTCCGAAGAAAATGTTACCCCAGAGTCTGAAATACCCCAGAGGTATTTGTCAAGAAGACAATCATTTATTGATGATGTTCGGATGCATCTTGGTCACAAAGCTAATTGTGTCCGCTCTTTAGATATAAAGGCCCCACTCTTTATGTACCCAGGTGATAAATCTGACTTTGTCATTTCAAAAACATTAACAAAGGCCTCAAAAAAGGAACCATTTGTTTCTTCAGAGACAGATTCTTCAGAAAGTTCCTCTGAAGATGACACGATCTTGATGGACAAAACGCATGATGTAAGTCTGCTATAAGAAATGGTGCATACTGCTATCAAAATAAGGGCTGATTTGAAGAAGACACCTGGACACACTGACCTATGGCAAGGAATAGACCAAGAACATGTTGAGTGGATAATTCCTGAGAGTTTGTTCCTGTTCCTTAGTCTTCTCTTTGGGGGCACTGATATTTTGGAGAGCTCAATGGAGAACTCATTGGAAGACAGTGATGCTAAGAGGGCTATCTGCAGCATTGCCCAAGACATAATATATGGTGTCTCAAATCACAAAAAGTTGACTTCAAAGCATATCCAGATCAGAAATCTTGGTGCAGTTGTTCAATGCTGCAAACCACACTGTTGGAATACAAACAGTTCATAGAATTGACAATGCAGTTGCAAAAAATGTTTTGGACAAATTTGTTGAAAAAGAATATGTATATGTCCCTGATAATATTGACGGAGAAAGACTAATACAATTTTCATGTGATAATATTGATGTGCTAGAAGCAACACTTGATGGCAAAACACATTTCATTGCACGCAGATGATGGCTTGGCAGCGCTTCTCTGGCAACAGATTGACTGAAAACTTGGTACAGAGCAGCAGATCTGCAATGTTTGACCATCAAGTGTTAACCCGTTTTCATGAGCTTGACAAGGCCAAACTTCCATCAAATGGAAGACCCAATCCCCGTTTTCAGTTGGAACAGAATATGAAATGGAAAGTTGATTAAGTGAAAAAATACAAGTGGGTTTGTCAGCTAATACTAACTTGGCATGGACCATTGCTAGACAGTTTTGCTCAGATGACCAAAAGGTTCCAATCTGGGGTGCATTTAATGAAACACGCTGTTCAGTAGATCCGCCTGTAACTACAGCTGGAATGTTACCGATTCTTCAAGCTCCTGCTGATAATTATGACACCTTGGCTACTGTCATTAACAGGTTTGTATCAATAAGTCGACATTTTGGCCAGAAGTATACTGTTATCACAGCAGATCAGCCGTTGTACAGTAGGGGAAAAGAACTCGTATGGGCAAATGAAGAAAATTATGGGAATGTTATTTTTAGAATGGGAGGTCTGCATGTATGCTTCAATTTTCTGAAAGCTATAGGGCAACACATAGGGTCAGCAGGCCTAGATTATGTTTGGATAGAATCTGGAATTTTCGCTCCTAACACTACTGAAACAGTCTTGGAGAGAAAAACTAATTATAGAGCAGTTAGGGGCCATATGCTAGCTTATGAGTCTCTATGGCGTATACGCTGGCGTATGTTTCTTGAATGGTCAGCTAAGAATCAGGAAAAAGCTTTGGAAGATCTGCAAAACATTGTTAGTCCAGTTGTTGAACTCTTCAGGATGAGAGAAAAGCCATCCAGAGAATCATTTCAGACATCAGTCAGTAATCTGGAGAGCTACATTCAGAATCAGAATCTAACTGATCTCTTGAACCAATTCGACGCCTTTATGTCTACTAGCAAACATTATGCATTTTGGCTGTCATACATGAAAATGGTTGAGAATCTTCTGAACTTTATGAGGGCTGAGCGCGAAGGCAATTGGCAACTCCACCTTGAGTCTTTTGCTACATTACTACCATGGCTAGTTGTGTATGATCACAACAATTATTCAAGGTGGGGACCAGTATATCTGACAGAAATGAAGTCGTTAGAAAATACAGCACCCGAAATATATGCAGAATTTCAAGCAGGAAATTTTGTCATTAAGCGCAGCAAAAATCTGTTCAACCAAGTTCCTCCTGACCAAGCCACTGAATGGATGAACAGAATGTGTAAAGTGTCTGGGGGAATTATTGGAATCACCAGAAGTGATCAAGCCCATGATCGATTTTGTGCTACTTGGGCAGTAAGGTCACAGATTTCACAAGCAACCAAAGTTCTGTTTGGGCTTCTTGATGATGAAGAAGAAAACACATTCAAAAGAAACGATGCCATGCCATTCAGAGTTAAGATGGATGAGGAAAAGGTTAAGGAGCTTGTTCAACAATTTGTTTCACTTGATGTATTTGGAACATCAATGAAAACAATGGTTTCATTGAGTGAAGCTTCTAGAAGTGACCAGTCTGTTTCTAGCAGACTTGTTGCATTAGCTACAAAGGATGTTGCAGGAGAAGATTTAAGCAAAGAATTATTGTCAGCAGAAGGAAAAGGTAAATTATTACTCATAGAGTACACAAAACAGCGCCTCAAGGAAAAGAAAGTTGGATTTTTTGATACAATCAAGAAGCAAAATTCAAAAACTTTTGCTACGTTGTACAAAGTACCAATGGCAGGAAAACAAAGTGAAAAGAAACTGTTGAAAGCAAACAGAAAGTTGCTGCAACGTTTGTTCAATGCTGCTAGCTCAGGACGATCTGTACAAACTGCTGATATCTTGAAGCATGAATTGTCTCCCCTGCCTCTTTCTCTCGCTAAACCAGATGGGCAGATGAACACATCATCGAAATCAGACTTGCTTTTTCTCTGGGCATCGAAACTCCATCTGATATTCCTGAATCTGACATGCAAACGTGTGTCTTAATTGATGGCCATGCCAACATCCAAGCTCTTGGGAAACCACAAGGTTGTAGCTCTTTTGGAGATTATGCAGATACCTTTGTGGCTTCTGTTTTCAAATATTTGAGACACACTACAACACGTGTCGATGTCACTTTTGATCGCTACCTAGGACAGCACTCAATTAAATCTTCAACACGCATCAAAAGAACAGCCAAAAGGAGACCAGTTCGGAAACTTATCCAGGGTCCTGAAGTCCCATTGCCGCAGGTATGGTCAGTTTATTGCGCTTGAGGACAACAAGGCAGACCTTGCAAGATACCCGTCAACAGAACTTTTACAAAAAGCAGAAACATTGGCAGGTAACTGTGAAGTTGTTGCTGGGGTGGCTTTCCTGATCCAGTAAATACAAAGTCAAGTAAAAGAGAAGCAACAGCATTATCAGCTTATCATTAGGAGGCAGACACACGTTTGATTTTACATGCTAATGATGCCTAACAGAACAATTACAAGAGAGTAATTGTGATAGGCAGAGATACTGATGTGTTACTTCTTCTTCTTTACCATTTTGGTCATACAGAAGCTGAGGTATGGATGATGTCAGGAACGTCAAAGCAGAAAAAATGTTATCCAGTTCATACTATAGCATCAAAACTTGATGACAATTTACTGGCAAACATACTTGGTTTTCATGCCCTGACAGGTTGCGATACAACCTCGTCATTCTCTGGCATTGGCAAAATAACCTGTTGGAAACAATATTTGGAAGCTTCAAAACTTTTACAGTCAATAGGCAGGGGCTTAAATCTTCAGGAAGTAGAAGAGTTTGTTTTTCGACTGTATGGTGGCTGTAATGAAACAGAAACTGTAGATATTGATTTGAAACGATTCAATCTTTTCTCAAAAGCTAGAAAAGGGCTGGAGCTTTTACCACCTACAAAAGATGCCTTTGAGCTGCACTGTCAAAGAGCGGATTATCAGGCAAAAATATGGCTGAATGCTATTAATGCTGAAATGGATGTTGGAATAGCAACCAATACAGATGCATGGAAACTTGGGCCAAATGGAATTGAAATTGTATGGAGTAGATTGTCTGCTGTGCCAACAGCTTGCATGGAGCTTACTACTTGTGGCTGCAAAACAAAGTGCAGCACTGCCAGGTGTAAATGTTTAAAAGCAGGTCAGATATGTATGGTAGAATGTGCATGTGATGCAGATGGGTGTGCTAATCCTGTAGGACTCCAAGCTGCCCTGGAAGCAATCGATTATGCTGAATTAATAGATTTTCTCGAACCCAACATGTAGAGACTTGGTTAACATTGAAATAGATGTCCGGAATTATAAACATATGGGCATTTATTGGAATGTTTACGGTAAAAGTGGCCATACATCCAGCTGATATGTCTCGTGTGTGTATTGGGAGTACCTTAGAAAACATATATGGCAAATATAAAGGGCCATGATTCATCAAATTTGGGTGAAGCATTGTACATTACTTTTAATTAAAACTATGAGCATTTAGTACCATAAATATGGTAATAATACAGTAATTTTAGATGAAAATGTCACTTAAGGGGTTGTGGCAAGCTTCTGTATCATTCTATATCAATTAGCATTTTGTTTTCCTTCATATTTTTTGAATTGAGTGATAAAGAAAAGTGATTGCTGTATTCATATGCCATTTTTCTGCATATTTGCACTTACTTGACCTTTGACCTCACTGTGACCTTAAATCGAAAAATCACGCTTGGCATCCACCCCTATGCCATCAGGAGTTATCGTAGGATTTATAGGCTGCAGACTAATAACTCCAAAACTATTCAAGATATTTGAACGGTATCTTGTAGGAATGTAGACCCACATGAACAGACACACTGTACACAAGATGGATAACGCTGGCTTGCTTTCTTTCTTAATTACCCCCCTTTGCAGTTTTTTTTAAATTTAGAACTTTTTGCATCTGAACTATAAAGCCATTTCAGGTATGTTGACAATACTAGGTAAGAATGTAGATCCAGATGAGTAGTTGAGCTACACACAAGCTGGACAACTCTTGGTTTCTTATTTTCTTAATTATCTCCCTTATCCGTTTTTGGCCTTATACTATTTATTTGCATGTTACTCCAAAACCCATAGGTATATTTTGATTATACCTTGTAGGGATGTAAACCAAGATGAATAGGTGTACCACACAAAGCGAATAACTCTTGTTCTACTTTCTCAGTTGTCTCCCTTTGCAATTGTCAGCTTTTGACATTTTCCCTTCTGTAATTCAACATCTTTTTCAGTTATATTCATATTACATCGTATATATGTACACCCAGATAAATAGTTGGAGTGCACACAAGATAGATAACTGTAGCTGACGTTTTCACTTATCTCCCTTTGCAATTTTAGACTGTGCTTTTATTTTCAAATTAGCATCTGTATATTCAAAGCCCTTTGAGGTATTTTGATAATACTGAGTGGTATTTTCAGTTGTCTCCCTTTGCACATTTTTATTGAACTTCACAGCTATTCCCTGAGGTATCTTGATGAGTGTGCATGTCCCCAGCGTGAGTGGGCATGTACAGTGCAAGAAAAGCAACTCCTTCTATGTTTACTGACTTTACTTGTTTGTATTCCATGAAAGTCTAATACCTTCATAGATATATATAATGAAGAATTGTAATTAATGTATGAATTTTGATATTACACTTAACACTCGACAAGCTATGGAATGCTACAAGTTAAAAGATCGAAACATGTTCCTCCATACTACTCATAATTATCCTTATCAGATATGTATCGAAAAAACGGCTATAATGCATTTTGGCATTTTTTTCTTGTTGTGAAATATAAATGATATATATTCTGAATTAATTCTGAAAAACGTATTCTGAATAAATCCCCAAATATTTGTTAGATCAATACCCGGAAGAGCTGTGCAAGCACCATGAAATACAGGCAGATGCTAAAAGACAGCTAAATTCTGCTTTTATATATATAATACTGACGAACGTCATGCTATTTTCTGATTTGTCTTTACATAATTTTAACAGTCTGAGATACTGATGATGCTGAGTATTTTAATGACACGAATAGCACGTTAGATGTAGTTTATGAGGACGACGAAACTGATAACTGATAAAGAGGCGGATTACTAGTCAAAATCATTCTCATACAGCCGACATTTCTTTGTTATGGGGCCAGAAATGTCATCATTATATTCCCTCAATGAAAAACTATATGGTAAGGAAAAATAAATTTTGTTTACCTTTAAAGATTTAATATAAGGGTTTCTGCTATAGAATCTTTCAGATTGCTACTTGCGTTACTTTTAAGTAGCGTCGATTATGTTACTATTACACGTGGCGGTATTTGAAATCATATTGCAGTTATCACAATGAAATTGCTACCTCATAAACTTGAAAACTGATTTGGACAGAAAGTTCATATGGTCTGTTTCTATGGAACATGGTTGTAAGTTGCCGTAAAAGAGTGTTGGGATAGATTCTATTCATTTATGAGGTGACTGAAAGTCACAGTGGGCTAAACTACATACCAATTACACGGCCGTAGACAGTAGTTTACTATATATCAGCCAATTTTAATGCTGCATGTGGTCAGAACTGAATTCTATAAGAATCGATAATAGGTATAATTAGACTTTTCGCTTACTGTAAAGTCGACAACTTAAATATTCATATCTTGGCGTGGTTCGGCTATTTCATCTGCTAGGGAAGGGAAATCAGGTTTTACGTATAATTTGGCAAAGAGTTAATAAGCTTTTTGAGCCGCGCAAACGTGCGTGCATTTCATGAAAATCCTAACGTATACACACTGATCTCACATTTATTAACCCTTAAAGCGCGTAATCACAAATGTATGTTTTTGTCGTCCACTAAACTATTTGAAGCCTCATAGATAAACAGTGTGGACCAGCAGTCTGATCTGGGTCCACAATGTTTGCCTCCCTGCTAATGTTGAATAGACATTTTCAGATGCAGTTTTAAGGACTAAATAATGACTGAGATGGTGGCACAAGATGATACAGTTACTTTTGAATAAAACCACGCCTCATTTTTAGCTTTTACCTATGCCTAAGGTTGACCAGTCCTAATTACGCATGCATTAGGCGCCGCCTTTACAGTAAGCGAAAAGTCAAGTAATAGAAACGTGAATTTACATAGATAATCTATATGTATACCAGTTGTCAAGTTATTCAGATGTAATTAAATTTGGTCAATTTAAAACAAGTAACATCTCTGCTTAATATCTGAAAGTAAGAAAGAATGCAAGGATCAGGAATCGATACAATCAAGCACCACACCTGACCCTGGGCACCACATGGGAGAATAAGAAATACACACAAAAGCATTACAAACAAGAGAGCCAAGAGGTAAGCCCTTTCCCAGCAGGTAACCACAAGGCTGCAATGAACAGACAAGAAAACACGACACACACGAATTACCTTACCAAAGGCTAATTAGGCTACCCTTAGATTTGGATTGTATCCTTTTTACCATAAATCTGATGATTCTATTAGTCTGAACTAATAAGTAGCATATTTACCACATTTAACACGCTCTAAAACGATATCCCCCACACAGTCAGAGTGCAAATAAGTTGCATGAGGTAGCTTACTGGATATCAGAAAATGATGTCACCAAAAGTCCCCGTCATGATATACCGACTGCTTCATTTAAGAAATGATTTCGATTTTGGAAGGTTCGTGGAATCATGAATACTTCGGGTCTCTTGCAAAGTAAGTGAGGCCAGAAGTCAAAAATTGAATTTATTGCTTACATTTGCATTTTATTATACATATCTAAAATATAAAAAAAATATTTTTAATTTAGGAACTAAAACAGTTTTGTATTCAAAATATTATCGTATTAACGGTTTAGTCGGAGTGTTAAATGGGAAAGGGGAGCAGCCAGCTTGACCACGGACAGCCAATGGAGCAAACAAGAGGCTTGTTTTGCACATGCGACTCGGTTGTTGCTCGCTGTCAATCACAACACCAGTGTCACTTCTGGCGAATGTCTTTAATTCGAAACGTATTGCACGGACAAGTAAGCTTGGCAGCTGTCAATCAAATTCGTGTAATTCATGAGGCTATGAACGGTTGCAAAAATCGAAAGATGCATTAAAGGATTGCTTTGAAAATGTAAATAGTCTAATATTTGCCAAGTGAAGTGTTCCTCATATTTGCTTCGGCTGCTAATCGCGACTAAATGTCGCCTGCTTTATGTTGTCAAGCGTCTCTGTAGCAAACAGTGTGGACTCAGACCAGATTGTTGCCCGGGAAGCAGTCCGATTTAGGCCCACACTGTTTGTCTGTGTGCCGAAATCAAGCATTTACACGCAACAGACTACTTCTAGAGGCGACATTTACAGATGCATTTATTCTTAGCAGGCTAGGAGTTTTGACTGTCGAGATTTATTAATGCCCCTAAGGTAAACACTTAGCGGGATATAGACTATTTGCAGAAACATTTTGAGAAAACAATGCATGTTTTATTTCCCTTTCATTTTTAAATTAATTTGAATTGATTTTGAAATTTATGACAACATTAACTGTTTACTTGACGAACTGTGCGTCCAAGATTTTAGTGGACATTGTTTTTCCTATTTTAAATGTCTTAAATGATGAATTTAGAAAAAAAAGTAAAATGAAAGTAAGTAAGGGTGCAAAGATCAGGAATCGATACAATCAAGTACCACACCTGACCCAAGATACCAATGAGAAAGTGACAAACTCACAGTAGACACCACAAACGACAGCCAAGAGGTCAGCCCTTTCCCAGCAGGTGACCACAAAGCACATATAAACAGACGCGCACAAAGACATAGCAAACACAAGACAGAACAAAAACATAAAAGATCCACAAAAGAAGTACCGCCTTGGAACGGTCAGTAAAATATTTTACTGGAGGGCTTAAACCGGTTTAACGGCGCCAACCTCACCCTTAATTCAGATGTGGATCAAGACACATAGATATTTGGTTTGCATGAAAGACCCCTAACTTATCAATGCATCAGCTCCTAAAACATATAAATCAAGATATAACAAGGAGATAAAGCAAGGATAAGGACTCAACAGTAAATAAACTGAATACCGGAGCAAAAGAAAGAGTTACAGAAAGAATACATTTTTAAAAACTATCTTATTTTTTTCAAATTACTCATGTTGTCTGCATTCAGGATGCCTAAGCTACATAAAAGAAGCATTTTGCTTCCAATGGTGTAATGTGCGTTATATAGATTAAATTTCTTTTTGAAAATTGTAATTGTGACTAACATCATTTACTTTTACAGCCGATCTGTGCATTTTTCAAGATATTGTTTTTCTTGGTTTACTAACATGCTCATTTGACTAATAGAAAAAAAAAAAAAGTTTGCTTTTCTATCTGAACGATATTGTCTTAAATACGCTGTTAAACAACCTTACACCTATTTTAAGGAGACAATTTTGATATCTATTATTGAAGAAAAAATAGATGAAAGTATTTGTCACTGATGGATACCTTACATGTGTGGGATTGTCTTGCTAGTATAATAAAGAATCATAGATTTGCAAGTAAGTTTGACACCAAGATCAGATCAATTATTAAAGGCTGTAAAATATGTTGCATGGCTTAATAAATGGGCAAGGGAATTGTATTGATGTTCAAGATGATATTGCAGAAATTATTAATATTTTTCACAGGTTTTACTATTAAGAGCAATTCTCTGTAACCACTTAAATTTTTACATAGGGTCATGGCACGCATAGTCACCGATTTTGCTGAAACTTTCCTATCTTGGTCATGGTGACCCAAAACCAAGCAATCAACACTCCTTTCATCCATATGCATGCCCGTTGCCATGGAAACGGCATATGAACATTTTGGCTAAAATAGTGACAAAAAGTCACTTAAAATTGATGGATTTCCCAATGAAATCATTACTTTAACGTTAACCAAATGCCCCCAATGATCCATATGTACGAATATATAGCACATCTTGGTTAGAAATAAGCAATCAAAATCACATTTGGAAAACCTCGGTTTTTATCCATGCTCTGCAAAGTGGGTGGGGTTTCAGAAATTTGACAAATGTGATTTTTGAGCAATTTCAAAGGACATTTTCATATTGAGTGCGGTCGGTTACAAATATGCCGGCATATTCCAGAAATATAACAAGGTTTCCAAAATTGATATATGTAAAGACATGTTTGGGAAAGTATGGTTCCTGAAGCGTTACCATAGCAACAATCAATGTACCATCACAAAAAGCAAATTTATCTGTGACTGTATTTCTGATCTCATGAAAATCTGCTGAAGGGACATATCTGATTTTTAAATGTGGAAATATGTTCCTTATTAAGATAATGTACCGAAAATAACATATTATGTTGTAAGTAACCTGCTGAAGGTCAAGGTCAAGGTCACAGGAGCAAGAAATTGACTTAAAATGAGCAATTTTGCCTCATATTTAGGTCTATTTCTCTATTATTTGATGTGACTTGGTTTGTAAATTTAGTCTTCTTATACACAGCTACACTGCCTATTAAAATGAAATAATTTTATCCTCCATATTACCTCAAGGTCAAGGTCAAGGTCAATGAATTTTTAATATTTTTGGTTTTAAATTGGAGATATTGACACTATTCGTTAACCAATTTCTTTAATTCAGTTATATTAAGCTTCTTATTTTAGAAATATGCTGCACAGTATAACATTGTTAAAATAACGTGACGATATGCCATAGTTATCAGTTTGAAGGTCAAGGTCAAGGTCACAGAAACCTAAAATTACCATAAAATGAGCGATTTTGGCACATATTTAAGTAAATTTCTCCATTATTTGATGTGGTTTGGTTTGTATACTTAATCTTTACATAAGCAACTACAATGCCTTTAAAATTGATATAATTTTATCCTCCAAATTACTTCAAGGTCAAGGTCACTAAAACTTTAATTTTTTGGCTGTAAATTGGAAATTTTGACACTATTTGTAAACCAATTTCTTTACTTCGAGTATGTTGAACTTCTTGCTTAAGAAATGTGTTGCACAGTATAACATTGTTAAAACAACACGAAAATATGCCTAAATATGTCAAGGTCAAGGAGTCAAGAAATTGGCATTAATTGGGAGATTTTCACACATAATATTTGTGGTCATTAATTGGAGATATTGACAATATTTATTAACTGATTTCTTTATTTTAGTTATGTTAAGCTTCTTCTTTAAGAAATAAGCTGCGCAGTATAGCATTTGTTAAGATATCATGAGAATATGCCTTAAATAGGTATTTGAGGGTCAAGGTCAAGGTCACATAATAAATAAATTTACATTAAATGAGCGATTTTCGCCATATTTTAGACTATCTCTCCATAAATTGGTGTGATTTGGTTTGTATATTTAATCCTTATCTACACAACTACAATGTATTTAAACTAAAATAGTTTAATCCTCTAGATACCTTCAAGGTCAAGGTCAAGGTAACTGAAACTTTAATATTTTTGTACATAAATTGTTGGAAAAAATACAATATTTGATAACCGATTTCATTTTTTCAATTATGTTTAGCTTCTTTCTCAAGAAATATCTCTCTATTTCTTTTTTATGGTTTGTCTTTCTTTTTTAAGAAACATATTTTCACAACAGCAGCTATAGACAACATAGACCATAACCCAACAACTACAACAGTCACCGCTTCTTTGCATGGGACAAGTATCTCACCAGGTTACAGTCTGTAGTCTCTACAAACTTTAAAAAAATAGTAGTAAAAGTAGGATATAATATGGATGTAAATGAGGAAATATGGATAATGTACCGAAAATAACACATTATGTTGTAAGTGACCTGCTAAAAGTCAAGGTCACAGAAGCAAGAAATTGACTTAAAATGAGCAGTTTTCGCGTATATTTAAGCCTATTTCTCCATTATTTGACGTGACTTGGTTTGTATATTTAATCTTCTTATACGCAGCTACACTACCTTTTAAATGAAAACTTTTATCCCCCATATTACTTCAAGTTTAAGGTCAATGAAATTTTGATATTTTGGTTTAAAATTGGAATTATTGACAATATTTGTTAACCAATTTCTTTAATTCAGTTATGTTTAGTTTCCTCCTTTAGAAATATGCTGCACAGTTTAAGATTGTTAAGATAACGTGACAATATGCCTTTATTATCAGTTTGAAGATCAAGGTCACAGAAGCCGGAAATTACTATAAAATGAGCGATTTTCGCACACATTTAAACCTATTTTTCGAGTATTTGATGTGATTTGGTTTGTATATTTAATCTTTACAACAGCAACCGCAATGCCTTTAAATCGGAAATAATTTTATCTTCCATATTATTTCAAGGTCAAGGTCACCACTTAAGTTGTCATATTTTTGGTTGTAATATGGACATATAGACAATATTTGTTATCCAATATCTTTATTTCAGTTCTGTTCAGATAATTTCTTTAGAAATATGCCGCGCAGTATAACATTGTTTAAATAGCGTGACAATTTGCTTTAATTATTAAGTTGAATCTCAAGGTCAAGGTCACAGAAGCCAGAAATTACCGTGAAAAGATAGGTTTTAGCTTATATTTAAGTTTATTTCTCCATTATTTGATGTGATTTGGTTTGTATATATAATTTTATATACTCAACTACAATGACGTTTAACCTGAAATAATTAAATCCTCCTCATTATTTCAAGGTCAAGGTCAATGAAATTTTTATATTTTTGGTTTTAAAATGGAAGTTTTGACAATATTTGTTAAACCATTTCTTTGTTCTAGTCATGTTTATTTATTTTTTTCTAAAATTCTTCCTCTGACAGTATATGTTTTCATATATCAAGGGAAACATGACGCCATAAGCCACATCACTTGTGATTGGTCAACTTAGCAGCTAAATTTTGTACTTTATGCCTTCGTCTTGATGTGTTTCAGTAGAACAGGTAAACAAGAATCTGATAACTATTAGAAAAGGAATTGAGATGACCATTTTTCATTTGTCAGTACTCTCAGAAATCATCTTTTCAACTACGCTGAAAACTTACCATGTATCTGATGAAATTATTGACAAAGTTTCAAGCTCCTAAAAGAGTTTGAAAGAGTTTACATATTTTTAATTGACCAAACCCCTAACTGGGATACAAGTCATAAACATACAAACAATATAAACCTGAAACCAACATACTGAGGAAATTTCAATATTTTATTATATGATGTCGAGACTGGGAGTGATATACAAATGTATTAAAATTGATTTACCACTAGTGGCTTTTACACATTTGGTCAATGTCAATTTAATATGATAGATGTCCATAACAGCATCAAAGGATCTTACATGAGTGCTCATTTTTAAATCAATATATTAAAAAAATTATTGAAAAGGGATCAACTGTGAGATTTGGTAAACAGTCAATAGGTTTTCACTAAAGTTAAGAAATTCATTAGTATAGAATCATCAATGTAAGATTCAGTTTATCACATGACTATGAAATTACCAAAGATCATATTTTTGAGGTGAAACCGTCATTATATTATGCTAATAAATCTGTAAACCACTAGTGGTTAATCAATTTAATTGCATAGCGTTATATCAATCCTGACAGAATGTGTGTGATAGACTGCAAAAATCTTAAACAAATAAAATTGTTTAGTTTGAGAAGTATTTTTGCTTTGTATACCAAGAGTGAATATCAAAACAATATCACACTAAATTACGAATAAAGAACTTAACTATTGGGAAAATGGCTGAATTCATGTTAAATTTTAGCTTATGACCTATTTAAGGCACATAGTCATGTTTTACCAGTATTGTACTATGCTTGATATTTCTAAAGGCAAAAGCTAGACATAACTGGAATAAGGATGCTGTCAATTCTTTCTTTGTATGACAAAATATGTTAAAATTTCAGTGAATTTGACCTTTAAGTTATGTGAAGGATAAAATTATTTCCATTTAAAAAAGTAAGAAAGAGGGCAAAGATCAGGAATCGATACAATCAAGCACCACACCTGACCCATAATACCAATGGGAAAGCGACAACGTCACAATTAGTCATCACAAACGAGAGCCAAGAGTTCAGTTCTTTCCAAGCAGGTGACCACAAGGCATCAACAAACAAGACGTGCATGAAAGCATAACAAAACAAAACAGAAATAACATACATGATCCACAAAATAAGCATCGCCTTGGAAGGGTCAGTAAAAGTATTTTACTGGAGGGCTTAAACCAGTTTAACGGTGCACCAACCTCACCCTCGATTCAGATGTGAATCAAGACACATAGATGTTTTGTTTACATGAAAGACCGCTAACTTATCAATGCATTATCTCCTATTATTTTTTTTAAAGAACATATAAATCTCGGTATAAAAAGGAGATAATGCAAAGGTAAGGACTCAAAAGTAAATAAAACTGAATACCGGAGCAAAAGAAATCCAACAGGTAAACCCTGGTGGGCCTGACAACAGCCAAAGCATCAGGCCCCCACCATCTCACCAATACATAAGTCTTTAAGGCGGAACCGTCATAGAGTCTGAAGTCCGACCCACCGGCGTGCAATTAAACAGGAAAGCAAAGTTGCCAATCGTGATTGGGTTGACCACCAAGCATGCAGTCTGCTGCAATACATAAATGTTATAGCCAAATTTTTTATAATGGGAAATTATTTCAATAAGCCACGCTGAAAAATTATTAGGACCAACAATCCTCTTCAATTTATACACCAAGTCACCATAGAATTCAGGATCAAAAGTCCTTGGCGCAAGAGAGATTTAAGTCAAAGTTTTAATTTAGATATCAAATCAAAGTATCGTCTATGAAATTTAGAAAAGGTTTTGCAAAGTTTATGATACCAATAGCCTTGTTTAAGACGTTTATGAGTTAACAATTTATTGTGAGTGTTGAAGTCAGCAACATGGCTAGATGCTCTAGCAAAACGAATGAGTTGAGAGATATAGACTCCATAGGATTTAGAGAGAGAGGAACATCACCATTTAAAAATAGGAAAATGACCATTTCAAAATCATAGTCGTCACGTTTATCATAGAATTTGGTAGAAACAATATCATTAGAAATTGACAAATGCAAGTCTAAAAAGGCGGCTTCGGTATTAGATGTATTAGCTTTAATAACTTGGAGCTCTGAAGGGTATATTTAACTTATCATAGTGTCAAAATAAACATTATCAATGTTTAAAATATTGTCAAAATATCTGGATGTAGTGTTAAAAGCATCAATAATATAAGCCTGCTAATCATCAGGAAGAGCCATCATAAAGCCTTTTTCATAACAAAAGGCTAGTTGTGTAGATAAAAATTAAAGATACAAATCAAATTAAACCAAATTATGGAGAGATAGCCTTAAATATGGGTGAACATCGCTCACTTTATGTCATTTTTTATTCTGTGACCTTGACCTTGGTCCTCAAATTCCTATTTAAGGCCTATTGTCATGATATCTTAACAAATGCTATACTGCTCAGCATATTTCTTCAGGAAGAAGCTTAACATAACTAAAAAAAAAAAGAAATCGGTTAACAAATATTGTCAATTTCTCCAATTTATGACCAAAATTATTATGTGTAAAAATCCCCCATTTTATGCCAATTTCTTTACTCTTTGACCTTGACCTTTAAAATGATAATTTAGGCATATTGTCGTGTTATTTTAACAATGTTTTACCGTGCAGCATATTTCTAAAGCAAGCAGTTCACCATACCCGAAATAAAGAAATTGGTTTGCAAATAGTGTCAATATAGTACTAATATTTCCAATTTACAGCCAAAAATATTCAAGTTTTAGTGAACTTGACCTTGACCTTGAAGTAATATGGAGGATAAAATTATGTCAGTTTAAAAGGCATTGCAGTTGCTTATGTAAAGAATACATATAAAAACCAAACCACATCAAATAATGGCGAATAAGACCTAAATATGTGTGAAAATCGCTCATTT
>CAXHUL010000380.1:0-12000 GCA_964019695.1 Loripinus fragilis
TGTAGCATGTTTATGCATGTTAAGTTTATGAGACAAGCACAGTAGACTCAGATCGAGAAACCACTCTCTGATCTGGCTCTGCTGTGTTGGGCTAAACTGGTCCGACAACGGACAAGGCAGTGGCGGATATATACTGAGAAACTTTAAAAACACCCCGTTTTACATTCTCTGCCTCTTCCACATGATTGATATGAGGATAATTTCTTTATTATTGTTTATCCTCTTGCAAAATGGACCATGATTTGCCATGATTTCGATTTGCTCATGCTGTTCATTCTGATGTTATATAGACGTAAGTTTTTTTCAACCATTGTTGTCTGACACATGTGAATTTTATTCAATTTGAAAACAAACACTTTTATGTGGTAGCCAAATGTCCTTAAAACGTTTTCAGAAATAATCGTTTTATTACACTGCCACTCGCTGCGTTTCTTTGCTAACGTCAGTCTTAAATTTTCAAACATCAATAACAGACGGGTGACGTCCGCGCATGTCACGATACTTTTGTCTTTTATGCAACTGATTTAGGAGTATAAGTTTGCAACAAAAAGATTTTGATTATTTCTGATCCTAGGATATAATGGCCAATTACGTCAAAATCAATGACGTCATGTAGATGTAATGAACGTTGCCAGAGGCCTTAAACTTTATGATTTGATTTTGTCTTTCTTTTTGCTTTCAAGAGCAAATATCGGTTCGAAAAGTGTTTTTCGTTCATTATGGAAGGAATGAGTACTCTGTGACTTTTCTAATTTGAGTTGTCTCAGAATTATCGCGACGTCATGGCAATCATAAAAGTAATTAAGGGTGCAAAGATCAGGAATCGATACAATCAAGTACCATACCTGACCCAGAATACCAATGGGAAAGTGACAAACGAACAGTTAGACAACACAAACAACAGCCAAGAGGTCAGCCTGTTTCCATCAGGTTACCACAAGGCACATATAAACAGACGCGCACAAAGGCACAGCAAACACAAGACAGAAAAAAAACATAAAAGATCCACAGAAGAAGTACCGCCTTGGAACGGTCAGTAAAATATTTTACTGAAGGGCTTAAACCAGTTTCACGGCGCCAACCTCACCCTTAATTCAGATGTGGACCAGGAAACATTTGGCAAAGTGACAAAACACATCAAACACGACAGCCAAGAGGCCAGCCCTTTCCCAGCCGGTGATCACAAGGCTAAAAGGAACAGACACGACAGCACAAAACACAACAACCTGTTTGTCAGGGGTACAGCCAGTTTATACGATTACCTAACCTACCTCCAGGGAACTGTCCGCTCCAGGTGCAGCTTGTTTATACAGTTTAGGAAGTTACCTGCAGGCGACTGTAAGTCGGAGGTGCAGCCTGTTTTTATGGTTTTCGAACCTACCCCCAGGAGACTGTTGACCAGGGGTGTGGCCTGTTTATGCAGTTATCAAACCTACCTCAAGGGACCTATCCAATTTCGGTGCAGCCTATTTAAAAATTGTTTCTAAGCCTGCCTAGAACCACAGGAGCTTGAAGTTCGATCCTTAAATCACCCCTATAGCCTCAAAACATAATGACACCGTGAGCTTTTTGGTTTTGAGGCTATATAGGTGATATAAGGCCCGAACTTCAAGCTCCTGTGCTAGAACTGACTGTCAGCCAGAGGTGCAGGGTATTAATAGAGTTTCTGAACATACCTCCAGGGGACTGTAAACCATGGTGTATCCAATGTATGCGGTTTCCAAACCTACCTCCGAGGGACTGCCGGACAGAGATATAGGCTGTTTATAAGGTTAAGAACCTACTTGCAGGGACTGTAAGAGTGATGTGCAGTCTGTTTAAATTTTTTTGAACCTACCCCCAGGGAACTGTCTGCCTTTGTGCACTCTTTTTATACAGTTGCCATTCCTACCTCCAGGGGTCTGTCAGCAGGGAGTGCAGCCTGTTTTACTTGTAACGAACCTACGTCCAAGGACTGTCCGCTGGTGGTGTATCCTATTTTTAACGGTTTCTGAACCCGCCTCCAGGGACTGTTTGCCATGGATACAGCCTGTTTATAAAGATTCTGAAGTTACCTCCAAGGGGTGTCTTTACTATGTCCCAGTCAGTTTTCTTTTCAGTCTTGTCGGTGTGCTTTCAAAGTTTGACATATAACCATCAAAATCAGTGAGGATCTCCCTCTCTACCCCTCTCTCTGGTGAGGCTAAGACAGGGAGCCTTTCCATCTTAAGACCACAGTTTAATCTGGCCAATTTGAAGAGAGGTAGATAGATAAATCCTTCTAGGCAATAATCTGATCAAAATGCAGCAGGTTCTGATTCTAAAACCAGATACCTAGGCCTGATAACACAGATCCAGGGACCTATCTGTTATGATGGGACTGAACACGTTGCACTGGTCCATATATTGGAATTGTAACCGATGGTTAAACAAATATCAAGGGATGTGAAGACAGCTGACATGAAATATCACGCAACAATGGCGAATTCGACAACTTACAAATACGCGATAGGTAGCTGATTAAAATCAAAATAGTTTTTCTTTCTGTAGCTTGACAGCAAGTACTGCACGGATCCTGGCAATGTATTTAGCATTTAATGTGACATGTTGAAATATCAATATTTTACCAAAGTCTTCCTAACATGTAACTTTAATATACATATAGCATGGTAATGCAACAAGCACAGATCAACTAATTGAACGGAATTATCGAGTAACTTAAATAGTGTTTCGTAGTGTCTCAGTTACATGACCGAATCCTTTGGCCTTAGCCCAATACAGCTGACCTGGGATCTGTTAGTTACTTTGCCAATAGGAAATAACTTGATTAATTACATTTTCATTCATTAAATTTAAGCTGACAGTAAATACAGTTTTATTAAATTTCGACTGGTAGTCAATACGAGGAGACTTAATTCAGATTCAGGATTTTTTTTAAGTTCTGAGGGAAACAACTGCAAAGACATTATATGGCAATATTGAGAAAACATTTAGCATTAATTTTGATTCAAATAGTTGGACATGTACAACAGGTGTCATATTATCATTATATTATCATTACCTACCTACCTGCGGCGCCTGTCTGCTCTGCCTCACCGCCCGACATACCTACCTACATGTACCTACCTACCTTCCTGTGTATGTCTGGCTAAATATATATATATGTTCTGCGCAAAGTGAGAATCTGGACAATTCCAGAATTGCTCTGCGCAAAGTGAGAATTCCTAAATTGGCAGACAGAGTGAGAATTCTTACTTTGCACGGTACAATTCCGGAATTGTCCGTGCGCAAAGTGAGAATCGGACATAGTGAGAATCATATATTCGTAATATGTTTTGCGGGTAAAATTGATACGAAACTGAGGTTTCCAAACTTTTACAAGTAGTTCAATTGCATATTCGCATTGAAGGATAAGGTTATCGTTAATCAGCTGAGATGGGGGAGGGGTAAACTGTATTATGACAGGAGGACAGGGTACAAATTCTAACTTTACTGTGTTCTGGTTGCTGCGGTGTCAAAATAAAGAAGAAAATCATTAGTCTTTGAAAATGATGATCAACAAAGGAAATTTGCAGCAAAGCCTGATTTGTTTCACACTCGCAGTGCTTATTATTATAATTATTATTTATCTTCTTTCTTTATGCAATCACTGTATTTGCGCAAAATGCCGAGGTCGAACTCTAAAAGTATATGTAGAGGATAAGTTTCTGTGTAAAATATCAGACTGCTCACTTTGAAGCATGCGACTGACGAGAAAAGAGTTGATATTTACGGTAGGTCTGACTACCAACTTCGATGCATGTATGCCGAATGTTGTGGGTACATACTAATGTCCGCATCGGCATTGTTCATACATATGGGCATGTCAACGTTTTTTGCTCGTCCTTTTGTTTATCAATCCGTTTCTTCTGCTCGTCTGTCTGTGCGTCGTATAATTGTATATCATTGTGCTCGTCGTTTTATCTTCCATCCGTCCATTTGTACGATATTCCGTCCGTCCGTCTGTCTGTATTCATGTTCACATGTACCTATGTAGAAACGAACGTACTAGTGTATGTACTATTGTCATCGAAAATTGAATTGACTTGACTGATACCTTTTCTTGCTTGAGTCTTCACTGGACACTAATTTCATTTTTTTTTGTTTGTTTTTTTTTTTCGTGTCGCGGTTCAAACGACGGCATTGCCGGTATATGCACCTTTTTTATGCAAAAACTATGGTTACGATCGCCAAAAAGTACACATATTTGTGAGCAATAACATTGTACTATTCCACAAGTCGTTTATGACAGTGACGAAGGGTAAATCCCCGGGTAAATCCCAAACCCGTTATAACTTTTTATAACTGTAAGATCTGCTGATACATCAAACTTTGTACTAAAACATATTATGACTTCACTGTCAGACCCTCCTTGTTTAATAGAACATGAGCTTTACGTTGAAAACGCTGTTTGGATTCTTCATACGTTATCCAAACGGAAATGTTCATCTAATGAGCGTCTCCGTCCCAGGGGGAGGGGGATTCTCTCATATTTTCATACATGCGTAGACTTGGGCCATTTTTGGGGGACTCAAAATTTAGAATTTCAATATTTTTTTTGGTTTTCAGAAGAATGATTTTTTTTTGGGGGGGGGGGGGGTATGAAGAATATTTTTTGGGGTGCTTGAAATTCTTGATATTTTTTGGGGGTGAACCGTAGATGCGGGACCCGAGCCTACGTATGTAGAAAAAATCAGAGTAGCACCCCCCCCTTCCTGGGGTCTCCGTGCGGTGGTATGTCGACTGAAGGGCCCATTTGAATGTGAAGCAGAATGTGGATCCTGATGAGCTGACTTATCAAAATCGCTTTAAAAAAAACCGGTAGAAACTGAGTAACCAATACTTTTTTTGATGTTCGGTATTCAACATTCAAGTTTTGAATGTAGAATATCCAATCTTATCCAATATTAATCAAACCAATTTTGGTTAAACAGGATTTAGATTTGTTTTCTAATACACCTCTAAACGGATAACGAAGACCCTGATCAGTCAGACATACATGGGACTGATGACTAGCTTGGGTTTAAATTACAAATACGTTTAAAGGTCATCAAAGATCCCGAGCAGCCCAATTCAGAGTGCCGGCTGACCTTGGCCTCACATGTCTTTTTGGTAAATTTGGTAGTTTCTAATAAACACCGATTAACAGGTAACATTTGGAGACAATACCGAAACTCCGCCCACTATAGAGAGATTAACTGACCATGTGACCTTCATGCCACGCCTTAAGCATCGCTTCATTGGTTCCAGTTATTTCGTTTTCACACCTAAATTATTTATTCATGCCTCAAAAAACGAAATAAACAATTAAGACAAATAAATGCTAAATTAGAAAGCTGTACAGATTGCCGATATGTTCGTACTAAAATTATTTTGAAGAGTTCTAGGATTTTATTTATTCGATTCTTTTGGCATTTACTGAAAAATGTAATAAGATAAAAGAAAATAAAATCTAACAACATTGTATTTAAAATTTGGGTAAATAAATTTGGACTCCCCCATGGTGATTGAAATTGCAGTGTAAACCCTGATCAAATTGCATTCTAATTTGCGCTTAGACTGTATGATAAGGCATATTTATCGGAATATTTAGTGTAAATGCGGAAACTGATCACAAAAAATCTGTCATAAGCAAAAATTCAGCTGGTTGGCCTTTTCAAGTCAGCTAGATGGGTTTGAAATCACTTGTACTTTTATTAAATAAAACTACACTCAAAACGCTCAAAACGCTTATTGTTTAAAAAATACACCTTTGAACCCAAAAATCGTGACGTGATAGAAAATTATTTCAAAGCATCGCTTAATTTTAGCCGATTGAAAGGCACATATTTGGGCAAAATTCATTTCAATGTTATAATAATTGGGGCGTCAGGAAAATGAAATTGAAAAGCGTCAACATAACTTCTGTTCAGTCTATACCGTTTACAATAGAATGGGGTAATCTCTGTCAAACTTCCCAGGATGCTCGTAAAATCGGGGCACTACCGGTCTGTCATCGAAACGCCATCCGAATGGCGTTTTGCTGGTGGGCCGATAGTGGCCCGCGATTGGATTCTGGCCGGGTTTACTCTCGGATCATATATCAAATAAAAACAAGCTTATCTATGGCGATGGGTGATAAACATGAATGGACAATCGGGACGTTGCGCACGGTGTTGCGACCAATCGTGATTTTGACGTGGTGAACGTTTTCTAAACCTTATTATGTTTTCAGTGGTAAAGTAAATGTATCTTATTTAGTATCATCTTGGAGCAGAGATTTTAAGCTATCTCCTCATATAGTTAACTTCAAAATGTTACACATATAACGTGTTACATAAATCCGTTTGTTTTGTGACATGACGTTAAAAACGCGCGTCACATGTAACATTGATACTTGAATTTGCTACCAAAATTTCTCACAGGAAGAACAAAATCGGCGTAAAACCGCCAAATGTTATCAAATGACGTGTCGTCATTGTTATACGTCATTTTGAGACCGGCGGTCGTGTCATTGTTCCATTAGGTTATCAGATATCCAGAAATGAAGAGAAGCTGATGTTTTGTCACGTTTCAAAGATAGTAAAGACGGTAATATTTGAAGAGAAGAAACAGAACTATTAAAACATAAGGGAAGAAAATAAAAATAATAACGCAAAATACTCTTTTAATGAAGAACTAAGTTATGGTGCTTAAAATCGGACATGGCACAAGATAAACCGAAGACACGCATTTGCGCTTGTCTAACGGAAATGTCCAAGACGTCAATTTTGCAGGTTTATTGCGAGGGTGTCCATTTTTAACGGCGGATAAGTTTTATATTTCTTGAAATCTGAATCAGGTAGACCAGTTAGAAAATACTTCTGCTCTGAAGATTTATATGATATCAAATCAAAAATTGTACTCATATAGATACATTAACTACACTAAAAAGCCTTTGTCTAGCGCAAATGTCCAAACTTGAACCATGACGTTCTTGCGAGAGGTTTACCGTAACGTCGTTTATCCAATTATGTTGAATTCAATGCACGAAGGGCTTTATATGGCTGTACCTTTGTCGTCAGTTTCAGTATTCATTAACCCTCTTGCTTCCATTAATATGGTATGGAAAACGCAATATTGCTCATTCACAGCCCTTGTATTTGGTTCAAATATGTATTTGTATACGGAAAAATCCGATTATTTCCGAATGGCATGGAAAGTTTAGATTCGTGAGATTTTTAACCCTTACAGCACTTATCGCAACAAAAGTCGTCTGCTTTTCCCGTCTGCTGAAATGTTTAAGAAACCTCTATGACAAGCAGCGAGAAGTTTACCCAGATCAGACTGCTCCTGCTCCAGTAGGAGCAGTCATATCTGGACCCTCGCTGTTTGCTTCCATACACAAATTCGTCAGTAATTTTAGGGACTTATTTACAGCAGACAACTTCAGCAGCAGACTACTGAATCTGTTGTGAACATACTTTAAAACAAAAAGAGAATACGACCAGAAAAATGCCACAATTACAAAACGGCATCATCATTAACAAATGGACTAACTCTCTCACACATGCAATAATGTAGTTGGGGCAATATGGTTGCTCAGCCAACCGTCGCCGATTCAACTTGAGTATAGCATATAAACTTGAATAAGAAACATGCACCTTGGTTTAGTTTTTGCGCATTAGCTATATTTTGGGTAAATACGGTACTCTGTATCTGCAGGGGTGGGGGGGGGGGGGGTTGGGGGTTGAAATATGAATAAAGGTAAGTCGAGAATCGTTTCGTTATTTATGTATTCTTCCCCTTAGAATTAGCATTGGCTAATTCTAAAATGTATTGTGAAAATACTGGTTAACGCTTAAAAGGCGTCAACCACAGCAAAAAACATATGTTCTCTCCTGCTGAACTGTTTAAGAGCCAAATAAGCAAAAAATGTCGATCCACATCAGACTGTTCCCGGAACAGTCTGATCTGGGTCCGCATTGTTTGCCTTATATACCTACATTAGTCCAAATGTTCGCAAATATATCCTGATATCAGAACATGACAACATTTTCATACGAATATTTTTAACTACAAATATACGCATAATGACGCTAAAATTGACGGAAATTGACGTTACATTTATTGGTCGCAACACCGTGCGTAACGTCCCGGTACGCATGTATAATAAAACAAACAGGATAGACCAATCCATGTGAGTTGAATTCAAAGTTTTGTTTTGTTTGATTTGATTCTTGATGTCCCATCACCAATCATTTAGTTAAACAGGGACGGGTCTTCCTGGGTTGAACCAGTACTAAGGTATAGGATAAATGTGTCTTGCTCAAGGACCACGACGCAGTGACGCCGGTGAGGCTTAAACCCGCGGCCTCTCGGTCTCTGAATTAAAAGTAATATTTGATTTAAAATCTGATATTTTTCTTGTGACGATTTCATTGTGTTTTAAGTAATGGTTATTTTATGGGGTGTGCGTGTGTTCTGGAAGCTAACTCGTGGGCCCAAGAGAGGATTATCGCTCGTACATGCGAATAAACCACACATAAACTTGCGTATTGCACCGGCATTGATATGCACTGTGTCCGTTGCGTGATATATTTATGTTAAATGAAATAATGAAGCCAACATTATGTATCGAGTTAACCTGTGATTTTTCTCTTTCGGCACCATTTCGTCTGCCTAGTACATCCATCCGTACGTCTTAGATTAACAATCAAAATATTATTTTTACTGACTTCTCGGATAAATGATATTTAAGTTTTCATCAAAAGGTTGTCGCTATTTAAAAAAAAAGGGCATGCTGTTTTCCTTATCATAATCGTTCTCTCTCTCTCTCTCTCTCTCTCTCTCTCTCTCTCTCTCTCTGGTTGTAACTTGTTATGATTCTTCTCAAGGACAGCCGTTTTATTCTAAGCCAAAATTTTGCTGACATCATCTATAAACTAGTGATGCCCGGAAAACTGTTGAATAAAGGACTTACGGACATCACTCACATTTAGACTGTTTATTTAAATAATAAAGTGTTAACTGCCCATCTCTCTCTCTCTCTCTCTATCTCTCTCTCTCTCTCTCAAAACTGGCGAATTTGATATATATTAAGCGATACCCGGATTAACCTAACTCAATATATCCTCTCTCTCTCTCAAATAGTCACAAACAGGATAATCACGGTAATGCAGAACATGCAAACAGTGCAAGTGTTTGAAGTGGCTGCCGTCGGATTATATTCGAGTTTGAAAATGAGAAAACACCTCTCTGCAAACGGTCAAAGTTAAAAATGGGACTCCCATGCATGTTCACCCAATTCCCACTTTGACCAGCCCATTCCTACTTTGCGCAGGGCCTGGTTATAGCAAAAATCGATAAAATACCCCTTGCGCGATTCTAGAATTGTCTGGTACAATTCCGGAATCGGCGGACAAAGTGGGAATTCTCACAATGCGCAGGTACAATTCCGGAATTGTACCCATTCTCACTTTGCGCTGAACATATATATATATATATATCTATGCAGATGCTTGGTTCTATGACTTTATTAACCTGACACATGTGTATAATTTCAAGAATAGTGCACAAGATAGTTTTACTTTCAGTCGACTTTCATTATTTACCGTAAGTTTTACATGAATTTAGCAAGAAGTAATGTAGTTCACAACCAATGAGCATGCGTTTTAGTCGTAGTTTTTCCTTTATTTCTTTTTCTCCTTTTTACCTCTATTTGATCCGTTAAGATCATTTCTTATAGATGTACTGCGACCTCTGAGTAATGCTCTTAGGATCATTCTACTTAAAAAGAGTTGATGCGTAACGCGTTAAATAAGCGAGTCTGTCTGAGACATCTTCAGAGATTCGCGCGAAAATATTGTTCCATATTACAACGAAACATACGGTTGCAAATTATTCACTATACGTATTGCTTGAACTTAAGAGAAAGCTAGTTGCTTTGCTATTATTGTCTTACAGATGTATAGTAACTATAATTGTTCAATGGCTCTTCCTCACGGTGCCGTGGGTTGGTCTGCTGAATGTGATTGTGGTATTTCCTGATTATACTCACTTACTTTTTTTTTAAGTTCAGTGGGAAAATGTCTGAATAAATATATGCTGGAAGGAAAGCAGATTGTTTTAAATATAAACGATTACTTTCTGAATTCAATAAATTTTCATTTTTAAAAGGAGGGCGTGCCTAGTTGATTGCTTTTAAATGAATACACCCAAAAATAGTACAAAACTCACGTTTCTTAAGCCCCATTCTCACTGTGCCGGTGTAGCCACGGTTCATCCCAATGCAGGACAGCCGGTATACCGTGATGCACCGGGACACATTTCATAAAAAATAAATTGCGTTCTCACTGTGCCGACGTTACCCCGGTGTAGCCCCGGTTCTCGAGAAAGCAAGACGCCGGTTGAGCCCCGGTTCACCACGGAGCACTTACGGTGCAGCACGGTGGAGCCACGGTTCGTGCCGGTATACCCCGGTGTTACCCAGGTTGTTTACGGTGATGTCCCGGTAACTGCCGGTTGCGCCACGGTTACATGCCGGTAGGGCCACGGTTGAGTCCCGGTGCTACTCTATACTATAAAACCAGGAAAAAAACATGGAGTAACATCAGTTTTCTTCTGTCTCTATCGCATAACAGTTATGACACAAATTGGACTGCACATGCATATACGAGTTACTAGAGGAATCATGATCTGTGTAGCGAAAGCCAAATTGCCTAGTAACCTCGCAGCTCATTTGCATGACAAATAAGCAGAAGCAGACCTGTTTTCTTACGTCGAGGTTTAAATGTTGTTGATCTGGGCCCAGAATTACAATGCCTCCTTAAAGTTAAAGAAGACTTAATTTAAGTCTTGATACTTCAACATGTACATTAAATGCTTAATAAATTGCCAATACCGATGCAGTACTCATGATCAAAGATATCATTATGATCTACAAAAAAATGAAACTATTTTGGTTTTAATCAGTTTGGAAACGTTATTTTTCGCATCCTGGAGATTCAATACTTAACTTAAGTACTCCTTAACTTTAAGGATACATTGTAATTCTAGGCCCAGATTGTCTTGCTTTTTCGTAAAAATATATAAACACTTTGAGCGGGGCATATGATTTCCAACAATGTGATATTTTGAGAAGTGTAGACTCAGACAAGCCTATGCAGTCCCCAATTAAGCTGTAAAGTTGTTCGGTCAGTAGCTTAACAGTCATAAAATAATCAAGCGACAAGCAAAGGCTCTGACCAGACTGCGCCTAGGCGCAGGCTGATCTGAGGCTTTGCTAATGGCAACTACCACATTGTTGGAGATCTCATGTCGAGGCTTATATATGCTTGACTCTTCAGTAACTATAAGTGCATTTATTCATAAGCTTTGTAAATGAGCACATTCATACTGCTGACAATTTAACCAACTTGTGACGAAGGGACTTTCCCATCCTTATCATTTGGATGAATCCACTTACATTTTAGGTGCAGCAGGAGTGACTTTTCATTTTTATTTTGCATTTTATTACACATACATAGGCAGTTGAACCGCACGGTTTATCACGGTGGAGACACGGATGTTCCCGGATTACGCCGGTATCGCCCCGACGCCGTCCCGGTAGAGACACGGTTGCTCCCGGCGTCTTCCCGGTTTATTACGGTATTTGACAGCCATCCCGGTTACTCCCGGTGAGTCCCGGTTGTTTTAAACATTTTAAAACAACCGGGGACATGAGCCGGTTTAACACGGTTCAACACGGTTCATCCCGGATCTCCAAGGTTATCCACGGTGCCGCCACGGTTGTGACACGGTTCATCACGGTTCATCCCGGATCATCAAACCGGGGTGAACCGGCACCTTAAACCGGGACAGTGAGAACGGGGCTTTAGCAAACATATACCCAGGAATATTAACTGGGTATGATCAGAAAAAACCACAACCACAAACTGCAGACAAATGCAGTGTACTGCGAGGAAGAGTCACACAAAATCACGAAACACTAGGAAGACAAAAAAGCAACCAGCTCTCTCTTCC